>DWIC01000820.1:0-10395 GCA_018248135.1 Battus belus | reverse complement strand
AACAAACAATAATATTTGATTAGGGAAATACTTTTCAATTACTATTTAAAGTAATAAGTAAATCAAAACACTGTACCGAGGTCATAAAAGGACACATTTGTCCTAAATTGACTAGTTAGTTGTTTGTAAAAATAATACATCTTTTTACAATCCTTTAACAAAGATGTGAAAGTTTCACAATAATAAAAAAATATCGAAGAAAATAGAATTTAAATAGATTTTTATTATAACTTTTTTATTAACCTTGATGCTGTTACACTGGGTTCACGGCCATCACAAGTACCACATCACAAGACGGATACCGTATAGATAGGTACTTAAGAAACATCCGTAACTTTGTGTTAAAACACAGACAAAATTGTATCATGTGATAGATCTTTAACATCTTAAACGTACGATGGCATGTTTTTTTATATAACATGCTGCATACTAAGTTGCAGATGAATATATTTGTGTCGTTGCATTGTTTTGATAGAAAAAAAAAATTTGTTACATTATGGTAAACAAGATTCTTGCCCTGGGCTACGCGGCAATCACACAAATGACGACTATATTTCTTCCTCCGACGTTGCGCAGCGGCCCGAATTTCGTTTCATTTTGCAGCATTGTTATTTTTTATCGGCGATCAATCTACATAATTGAGCTTTTTTAAACCATCGCAAATCATCTTACAATCGGAAGTTAAGTTCTCGAACATTTCTTTCAATATTTCATATAAAAATAATATATCTGTAACAATTATACTGCATTAACTAATATTATAAGTAAAAGGCATCGGTGTTACTTGTAGTGGGCATCTGTCGGTTGCAAAGAAGAACATGGTGATACACAATGTTACTGCATAATTAAAGTTGACAATAGACATCATAAGATGAATAAAATGAGGGGACAATAAAGAGAGATGATCGCAATACGCATTGATTTACGTTGTTGCGTACATAAATGTAATATAAAACAATTCTCTAGATATTTGGTAATGCAGCGAACAGCTGTCGCGTAGCGGTCGAGCAAATAACGGTAAATAAGGAATATTTGCCTTATTTACCGTTATTTACGCGCCCTACTAACACACTAATGGTGCAATACATAACACTCATATGATGCGATACAGCAGTTTGTGACCGACGACATAGTCAAGCTCACGGGAAACTGCTAGATGGAGGCAGCGCAAGAACGGACATCTTGACGATCTTTGGGTGAAGCCTATGTATCGTCGGCTAAAATGATGATGAAGATAGTTATATAGCGTACCATTATGTTAACCCAAAATCTGCAAATTAATACGTCACTTCCGTTTACTCCGGCAATGATTTCAGAGTATACTTTCCATCTCAATGCCGAAATTATCAGAAGGCTAATTAATATACGACAACTTAAATAAATTCTACTTTCGAATTAAACACATTAAAACACCATTATCGCTAAGCGTGCAATAAATACTTCGTTTTTTCCCCCGGATGTAGATTATTGAAGTCGGCTTTACAACGATGAATGGTTGCCAATCGAATTGCTTTTTTTACGACAACTTTAAATGGCCTTGCAGCGATTACGCAAAGTAATTGCTATATATATATATATCGATATGTTTTTATTACATAGTTTAGTCATCATTATTTCAACAGAAAAAATCCAGGGCTGGATATAGATATATATATAGATATCTATATGTATATATAGATATAGATATATCTATATATACATATAGATATGTCTTCCTATATATTACCAAGAGGACCGGTTAAAATTGGCCTGGCTCCTGTATAAGGAGTAAACCCACAAAGTTAGGCTTCCTACTCTACGATTGCTCATTAAAATGTTTGTTATATAAACGAAAATACACGGACATGTTATACAAGTTTTGTTTGAACTTACACAAGTTTTATCTACAGCACAGCAGCTGGTAGCGAATATTGCACTGGTTTCCCTGTTTATTTTATGTGACCGTATACAGTATTCATTTAACATTACGACCTCTTACGGTGGAATTAATGACACAGATTATGATATATATATATATACATATAATGCGCATTTATTCGTCTAGCTATTATATTTTACATACATAATATGTAATCGGAATTCCTTTAGACTTTTTATGTAGCGTTAATTAAAGAAAGTATTTTGTGTACGATTATTGAATGTAAAGGCAATAATGTTAGTAGCCCGTTAATCTTACAGATAAAAATCTGAGATATTGCTGTACAAATCGACCAGTTGTTGGCTGTCATCAGGCCCTTTAGTATCATGGTAATTAAAAATTTAACGATGTACTTAAATCTTATTTAAAACAAATAAAATAGTTTCGATGATTTACAAATTTTTTTACGCCATTACATATAAAATTTATGATAATTTACGCCATTGGTTTTGTTAGTTTATGAATACAATCATAAGCTTTTCTAATAAAATAACCATCCACGGAGAGTTATATAAGAAGCGTCTATCCTATGCATTCTGCGCCATGCCCACTCTGACCCGCGGAATTATTAAATACTACTTGGGCAGCAAAGTAAGCCAAGAAAAAAAAACCATTATCGAAACTAAGTACCAGTAATATTTTTTTTTTTAATTTTCATAAGAGTTGTCTCCATTGACATTCTTTTCATTGTTTCATCTAACAAGAGCATTGCGAGAAGAGATTGTTTCTCATAATGCTGACTTATTACGACCATGTTAAACCAGTTGTAAACTACTAATTGATGCGGTCGATGCACGGGATAGTGCATCGTCATTAAAAGCTGACCGAAGTCTGTACTATCATGGCTTTATTTCTGACAGAGTTCGTAATGAAAAGCATTAAAATAATACAATGAAAATTTTAATGTTTTAAATCCGCAACAAAGATAAAACGTAATATTTAAGCGCCGCCTATTTGTGGGTAAATGATATAATGTACGTGAAAATATTAATAAAGTCTTATTTTCGCGTTTTATTTTTTTATGTGGCTGTAATGTATATTTTGTAATAATAGTATAATAGGTATAATGTCAGGCTATAACATAATTCGTTACATTTTATGTAATTTTCATTTTTTAATTTTATGAAAATTGTGTATCGGTTTTAACTTAATGCATATTCCACGTATAGTTAGAGTGGAATGGAATGGTGTGGATTTTCAAATGTACAGGGTGATTAGTGATAGATGCAAAACCTTGAAAAGGTTCATTTAGTTAAAAAGCTCAATTTTCATCATCGTTATAACTTTTACACCTATGTCCAATCACCTTTAAAGTAATCTGAAACACTGTTAGATTTCGACAGGGCAGCAACTTCTGGCATTACAAGGTCTGCAGGTACAGGCTGTGAACAGTAATTAATTTTATTATGTAATAATGATAACTTTTTATAAAATCGTTGTTCTAACTTTATTTTCATTGTCATGATTATAACTGATAAGGAATTAACTTTTTAAGCTTCATAAATAACCCCATAACATTACTTTCAGAAATGCCTAATGCATTTCTGAAAATTTCATTGTCACCTATATGAATTTTACTGCATTCGGTTGTCACAAACAGGATTTCATTGCGTCGTTAAAAACATCGGAAATTGACTTCAAACAATAAAAAAATTTTAAATTATGTTATTTCGACCAGCAGCTAAAGTTTCAGTGTGATGTTGGGAACCTTTTTGCGTATACTATTCATTCAATTAAAAAAATTAAACGCAGAATTATTTTTTTTGCGCTGTTTTAAAACCTTTTGGCATTTATCCCTATGTCTATTGACTTGTTTTGAACGACCATAAAAATAAAGCGTTAGGATATGACGTTAATTTTATTTGTTACAGTTGTACGATAAAAAAATCCGAAGGACGAATCAACATTTGGTTTCTCTAAATCGCTTGCGCTATATACGTTAAGGATTATCTAGAATTTTGTTTCTAACATATTAGTAAAATATAATTTAGGTTACAAGAAACTTGGGAGCTGATTTAAGGATGTATTTTAAATAATATGAACTTTCCGAGCTGTTTTACACTTAGTTTTCATCATCATAGATCCGGAGAGATCCGGTGAAGAACGAAGACAGTCACCGGCGTAGCTCGAACAATTACTGATCTGAAGTGGTTACAGGCTGATCATATTTCTCGTGTAACGGATTGGGACCGAAAGATTCTTGAGTGGTGATCACGTACCGGTAAACGGGTCGTGGGAAGTCGTTGTAAACAATTAGTGCAAAACATTACGCGATCTTTGGGGAAAGCGTATGCGTTGCCGTGGATGTCTATTGTTTGCATATGATGATTATGATAAAGCCGTCCTACATGACATACGAAAATTAAAACGCAAGGTGGTCATTTAATATAAAAAAGAACATTTGACGTTTATGGGTTCGAGAAGGATAGAATGATACATTCAATAAAACATAAAAAGCATTGGAGAGTGTTCTAACGAGGTAATTTGATACAGCGTCGAAATATGCTTGCGGCGATCGTTTGTGGGAGATGAATTCGTGTAATTTAACCCATGTGCGTGAATCGGAAAGACAATTATTTCCTTTTTTACAAAATTTTATTTGCCTTCCTTTATATAAAAAGGTAATGCTACTTATAATGTAAAATAAAGTGATTTTTCCGTTAATAAATGTGAATAAATAACATCATTATTGTCGCGGTCATAGCTCAACATAAGCGTCAAAAAATATCCAATAATAGCAGATGAAACGGTCTGCTTGCATTGTTTTTCAACAAGGTTATGTTCCTCATTGTGGGTGGTCATGCTAGCCGTGATCTTCACTTCAGAACCTTAAGGCACCAGCGGCCATCTGTTGGTTAATATAAGAATAAATACAAGAACATTAATTCCACTAAAGACTTAGGAAATTTCATAAAATACATCTAGATCCTCCTTTTAAAATGAGTTGCCTGTGACGCTAAAAAAGACTTTTACCTCAACCAACTGTTACATCAACAACGCAGAAATGCCTCGGGCAGACTATGTACACTATCTTGAAATACACCTGGACAAAAGACTTACTTCGCAAAAGCATACATTCACAAAAACGAAAACAACAACTTTCTCTAGCTTAGGTAAATCTTTTGGTTCATTGGTGTTATGAATTATCATTAACATCATATCAGCCAATTGACGCCATCTGCAAGGCATGGACCTCCCCTGAATATCGTCGATGATCATACTTGGGCTGCGTGCATACAGCGGCTTCCCACAACCTTAAAGATTGGGTCGGTTTAACTAGCTAAACTTCTACCTTATTACTTTATAGATATTATTTACTTACTTCTCTATAAGGTCATACTTAAACCAATGTAGGCGTACAGCTTCCAATTAAGGAGCTCAGCTTCCCATTCCAACATAGAGATTAATTAACGATACCAAAACAAAATGATGTGAATTATTACAAATACCCCATGGTTCGTTAGTGAGAGCCATTACATATTGACCTGCCATAATCGCTCTGAAATATATCACGTTAATTTATTTTTTTTACATCGGCTACGATATGCCTATAGGTTCTGCAAGCATAGTCTGCAGGGATAGATCGTACACATGATATATTATATTGACAGCATAAAACCACCAGAATCACTTTTTTGAAGCTTTTAGACCATCACCAATTACATAATACATTTAAAAATATATACTAATAAACACACATATCCACATCACATTTAAAGTTATGGCCTATTTAATTTAAAAAAAAGTAAATCTGTATAGTTCATTCTTACTTTGTTATTTTAAAATTTATCGTAAATATCTTCGAAATAGTTTCGAACGCTTTCATTGTCCAAAACATATCGAATTGAATAGTCTATATTTGTGTACATTTCCGCAGCGGAGCATGACTGTGTGCACCTGATTGGATGGACGCTCTGACATGATTTGGCACTATTTTGCTTTACACTTTGTCGTCGCTATCTCAGAGGTAAACAAACTTTATTTCCTTTCAACTTTAAAATGTAATGCAATAAAATATATTAAATGTTATAAAAACTTGAACTTTATTATTCATTGATAATTATTGTTATAAGTTAGTGAATTTTATACTTGAAAAAAAATCCATTTTCTCTTCCAGCTACTACGCTAGCCAGAATCGATAAATAAAGATAATATACATAAAATTAGTTACTTTAGGCATTTGTGTAAAGTATTACAACACGCTTATGTATCATATATCTAATGGAATATTAAACATAAAGTTCAATAAACAACTTGTGAAAAAGCCAATTAAAACGTGAAATATTTTTAAGCGATTTAAAATTTGGATGTGAATTGTCTAGTGACCACAAACATAATACTGTATTGGTTCATTGTCGGCTCTTCTCAGATCCAAGCGCTTTTGAAAGTGTCATAGCTTTAAGTTGAAGGACAGCACTATAGGAGAGCTCAATCTGATTATGGATTCTATCATTTAGTGCTCTTGTGGCACTTTTTATAATGACGTACTGACATTCACTGAGATTAATTAGCTAAACCTAATTAACATAAATTTTAAAAAAAATTTGCCAAATCACTGAATTTAAATGAAATACAATAAATAATTTTTTCTCACGTATCTGTTTTTAAATACAATGCACGGAAAAATTCTCCTTTTCTCGGTTCTTTGAAACATAAATAAAAATAAAGGCCTTAAGCCCGTTTTTCCAATGCTGAAACTAATAAAAGGTTTTTTAACAGAACCCTCCTGGTCTTTTGAGGTATGCGAAGCATTGGCTACTTTCGTATCAGTTGTCCGGAACCGGAACCGGTCTGTTCAGGCCCTTGTCTGATTATAGATTGTTTAAATTGAAATCGACGTTACCAATAATGTCGTAAATCTTATAGAAATGTATATTTATTACGTCATGGGTTTCATTTCCAGGGAACAAATGGCGAAACATCTTAACCTTGAGGTTCAGCAGAGGGAAAACAACGGAACGAGGAGGCAGAAACTTCGGGAAGAGGTCCGCTAACTTTCACTCGAAAGCAACATTCATTAAATTTCAAGTCCCTTACTGTTCAAAACATATTATGATTAGTCAGTACATAGACGATTCTTTTACATTTACATTTCCTACACCAAGTAACTGACTGAACTAACTAAGAAAAACTAAAATTTAATGAAAATAATTCCTTTCCTGATAATTAACAACATCAGGTGTTCATAATCATAATGTGTTACACGGAAATAATTTAAAACATTAAATACAGAAAATTAAACTCCACTCTAGTATATACGCTTCAGTTCGTGTGCGTGCTTGTTACGTGTTTAAGCTAGTGTATGTATGTGTGATTATGCTAATATTTGAATGCTTATATTCGTAAAGCACGCCATTGAATAAAAGAACTACATAACGATGAGATTCTTTAAATTTTTATGAGTGTTATTACTTAACCAATTTATAATTAATAAATTCTGTATAAAATATATGTTCAAAAAATCATTTTTTTGTATCTTGTAGTAGCGTCGTCCTTTCATGGGCCTCATCAGTTTCGGGAATAAGAAAAATTCACAGGGAGCCAGATCTGGGGAAAACGGAGGTTGCGGTATCATTAGTGTGTTGTTTTTGGCCAAGAATCGCGTACAAGCAGCGATGTGTGAGCAGGAGCGTTATCGTGATACAAAAACCAATTTTTGTTTTTCCACAATTTCTGGCAGATTGCTTCGCGCAAATTGCGCATAACTTGCAGGTTTCCTTATTCACCGTTCTACCCTGTGGCAAGAACCCATGACGTACCCTGCAATCGAAGAAAACTGTAAGCAAAACTTCGCGATACTTTTTGTACAGACTGTATATACATATATACCTTAAATAAATATTGATAATTTTCCCTGGAACAATAGATAACGCTAACGAGGTGTGTTCATCATTTAAAATTCAACTAAAAATAAACAAACGTTTAGCTTTGTTCAGAATATCTTTAAAGTAAATATTTCACGAGCTATTTTCGCGGAGATATTCCCGGGCGACGCCGTTAAAGACTGACAGTAAACACGGCAATTGTGTTTCCAATGTGCGATATCACGCAAAATTATAAGCTATTATGATATTACATCACCGGGTATCTCTCCTCCAGAACTTTTTAAAAACAAAGTGTACTTTCATCAATGTCCTGGAAAATTATATACTAATAGATATATTATTAGGATTCTTTTAAAGGAAAACCGGTCTCTCAAATATACCCTTTATTAATATCACTTTATTATATTCTGCGCTCACAAATCACGACGAATCTAAGAAAGAAACAAATGAATTTCATATCACATATTTTATGTGCATGGTTTATGCAATAAATAGTTGTTTTAGCTTAATTACATTAAATAGCGAAATAGTTATATTATCTAAACGTTCTCGAACATTTCAAAACACCTTTTTTCTTTAAATTGTTATTGCATAGGCCTAATTGAAAATTAAGATATGGTTTGTCCGTAGCATCCATTTATAATTGAATATTCAATGAAAAGGTAACTGTGGCTAAACTTACGTGTGATCATCGTCATGATCACTTCAGTTGAAGAAGTATTACTCCAGTACTACTCCAGTTGCATGACCACTTTTTTGCATCCTCCCCATAGTTAGACGAAATTGGTAGACGAAGACTGTTTTTGGACTACTTTCCTACGGTCCTATTGAAAAACTAGGAATTCAGTCCTAGAAATGTCCAGCAATTGACGTCCTATGGCTAAAATGAAGATGATGATGATGATACTTATTACAAGCCTTGCCATTTCTACTTTAGTTTTTTTTAATTTCATTGTTAAAAATGTATAGTTGTTGTTAGTATAATTATAGTTTAGTTATATAAGCAAGTTTATATTTGTACTGAGTTAAAATAAATATTATTAAATATTCATTACAATGGTTTTAATTAAGCTCTGCTTCCGACAGGTTTTAATATTAACAGTAAATATACTATTGAGTTTATATTCCACTCGGCATCAACACCGGAAATGTGAAAATGAAACGCCGGGCACCAATTTTCAGATATAACCAATTAAGACTGGTTCGTTGTTACAGCAAGTAATATTCGCTCCGGGGTCAGCACTCGAATTTGTTCTCTTACAACTGAATGCAAAGCTTGAAGTTTTGGAGCACTGTGTTAACAATTCGATAACGAATTTTTTAAAACTTTATAATGTTTTTTTGTTGTTATAATATATCGACTACAATTAGGAATTTATATTTATAACAGGTTCTGTCCGGTATATTAAATAAAGAAATAAATTTTAAATAAATTCTATTATTTTGTAAGGGATTTTAAGTGATGTTAAATAAATGATAAATTTAATATTACATAGAAATAATAAACTCAATTTTTTTTAAGAGATCGAATCAGGAATGTGGAGATTCGTAACTAAAACATAGCCCAGTGAATAGGCAGGTTGAAGCGGCAGTACATAGGTCCCATAGCGCGCAGAACAGATGGCTGGTGTTGTTTTATGGAGAGCCGACCACACAACCGGGACCGGCACACACAATCTACAATAATAGCACTATTACCGCTATTAACAAAACATTTATAAATTCTGTTTTATTTTTTACTTGCGTATATCAATATAGCCAAATAACTGCTTTTTCAAGTGGACTATAGGACGGTAACTTTTATTTACATGAAGTTATGATATGGTATCATGACATGCCAGAATATGAATATAACAAAATGTATCTAAGAAGCCATTTAGAAACAAAATAAAAACTTTCTTAAGTTATACTGGGTATTTCCATCGAATCTATATTATAGAACGTCTTATATTTTTATTTTACAGATAACCAATCGTTGTAACGAGCAAGAGTTATAAGGAAATGTAACTATTTGAATTAAATTTTATGACAACAGACTTCCTATTGTGTTGAAGAACGTTTCTTTATTATTCAAGGAGAAGCTCAACCACTGCGGGAAAAAATGAGAGGCATGCATGGGAGTAACCCTTACATTATTCTTATATATCTACTAATGTTAACAGATTTTTTATCTAACAGATATTTTATTATATATTAAGAAATTTTTTTTACTTTTTTTTTAGATTACACATTTTAACAGTGAATAATATGTCACAAGGCCAATTAAATTATAAATTTATTGTAAATGTACATTCACTGCAAGTCAAATTTCCAGTTTTCGGAACCCCGCTAGTATCCTTGTTCATTCGTAAGTTTCACCCACTAATTTATGTTTATACTTATTTATTAAACTACAATATCTTAAACGTAAATATTCGTATGCAACGTAACTCGTATGGACCACGAAATACGAAATTAAATAAAGCTTTGATTAAGCTATAGTAAAATCCAAAAATGAAACTTTTTTAAATGTATTGGTCAAATACTGACTAAATTAATTTCGAAAGCTGGGGTCAAAACATTTGAATAGATGGCGGTATGTAAAGGAACGTTAGTGTCTGCAATACGATGTTAACATGTTTCGCCTCGCTATATATATATATATATATATAT
>DWIC01000819.1:0-10396 GCA_018248135.1 Battus belus | reverse complement strand
CACTTAACTAAATTATGCACATCTCTCTCTCTTTCCTGTGTACTGATCTATTTCTCTCTCTCATCTATGTGCTGACTCATCACGATATTTCAAAAACCATAAGACTGAGAGACTTAGTATTAAGGAAAGATACACCTTTCTTAAATTCAGTCATTGTCAATGATGACAGAATTCGAGGCGTAAATGCTAATAACGGGTATCAAAGAATCTGAATGATAGGAAAATCAGGAATGACACGCAGAAGTTAAGATAATTCAACGTAACTCGAAGGATTGCTCGTGTGAAGTGGCAGTGGGCGGGGCATATCACTTATGTAACATATGGCTGTTGGAGCTGAAGATTTCGAGTGGAGAACACGATTGACGCTGCGCAACACGGGCTAACTAGTTAATATCGCGGGAAATCTTTGGCGATTGTGATCGTGGCGATCTTTGAGGGGAAGCCATATTGTCTTGCACGTACATTTTTGATTTCAAAACTTTTTTTATTAATTATATCTTGTAAGTTATTTGTTCGTACTTCACTTACCGCAATATCTAAGTCTGTATTTAGAGATAGAATTTGCCCTACCCCAGAAATGTAGCTATGTAGTTATATCTCGTGTATATATTAGATAAGGAAATAAAATGTTCAGTACTTGATGTTTCAAGTTTGACATTTGAGAACCTAAGCCGTCTGAGAGTAGAGAGACCACCAACATGGACCACCACACTAACTAGACACGCCCATGCAAGAGGGCAGCCAGAAAGAAGAAACCTAAAGAAGAAGGAAAATTCAAAACAAATTATAGAAGCAGCCAAAACGATGGCAACTGGTATCGATGACTGCTGCCCTAAACAACACCCGGAGGGATGAAGGAATAATTTTCCCGAGTGGCTCAAGAGACCGGACAGAAATAGCAGTAGGAGAAATTTAAATTTTAGCTCTGTGGCAAACGAAGTTGTAAACCCCACAAGGTAAATGGCGCCGACATTTAGCAGTGTCTAGAGAGAGTATCTGTGAAGTAGATGATATTTGATGGATGATTGATATTTTGTGGATTTTCATATTTTTTAACATAAATTACAATATCGTTTCTTTGAAGTTATATGTAAGAGGTAAGTGGAGTCCATAGACTAGCAAGTATCGCGTAAAACATTCATCCACGAGGTGTACAGACAACCTTAAGGTCTTGAAAATACACTAGGTGCTGGCTGCTTCCAATCAGTTCTATGGCAAACCTATGGAAAACCTATCACGCAGTGGACCTTCTGCGATTGAAATGATGATACGAATAGGTGAAGTCTATTTTCCATTTATAAATTAAATGGTAAATATTTAGATTATAAATACATTAGAGGGACCGGAAAGTAATGCCGTTTGCTTGAGTTAAATTCACACGACTACTTTTTAAACAAGTTTTTATTTCTAATCAACAATGTATTCACCATCGTTATCAACAACTTTTTGTCATCCAGTATACAAATTTTCATGCCGGAGAGGTAAAAATCAATCAGTTTTTCCGCAAAATATGTCGATAAAGCGACATTACTTTCCAGCCATCCTAATGAATTCGATTTGCATATTTCTTCTGTTTGATAATCTTAAAATTGTGAGGTTCATGATAACAAAAGGTAATAAATTTTCGCGGATTTTAAACTCTTTTTATCTAAATTTTTTGTTTAATTCGTATCGGTCAACTTAAACTGGTGGCGATAGTGTCTTACTCACACCAATTATAGATCAGACGATATATTTTTTGTACAACATTTCGATTGCAACATACTTAATCATTATTTTACTAGGAAAACGACGTAGTTTTTTCCGTGTCGGATTATTAATTATCTGCGGACTCATTGTCAATTATATTGTCTATGGCGCGTTAGGGTGACAGATTATAATCGCAACCGGATAAACCGGTAAGCTCCTTCGCTGTTTCATTGAACTGTTACGTCAGTGAATTAAACACTCAATGCTCCCTTTGAAGATAGCCGCGTGATAAGGAAAATTTCGTTTGATCTATAGGTTTTGCTGTGGAATTGTCAGTCGCGGTTACTGGAACGGATATAACGTTAGCTTACAATGATTAACTTTGACATGATTTATTACATGCAGTTTTGATTGAACACAACCATTAACAGTACCAGTGATCTTACTGTGAATGCGTCATCTATGGTGAACAAACGACGAGGTCTGTTTAAAGAGTGTCGTGAATTTTTAATTTTCACTAATCACGTATATTTTTTATCCGTTATGTTGGTACAATGTTAATGTCTTTTATCTATACAGATGGAGTTCGTATATTTAAATTTTAACATCAAACTAGGTTATTCTAGCCTTTTGTAGTTCAAACGGAAACCCAATCGACATTGATTATTTGTAGATTTATTGCCTTAATAATAAACATTGACAACTTAATTTGAAAAAAAAATTGAAAATGGCGAACACTCCTCTGCTACATTTATGTGGAATCTTTCTAATGAGGTATTTAAAGAATTATAAAAAAATTGTAGTGAATTATGTTATTTGTTCTGAAACAAACTAATTTTTTCAATAGAATGTACTATACGTTAACACGTTCTATGCCGCGAAAAAAACGTAGTTTTCTGTCCAGGCCGTGTCGGTCAGTGATGACCGCATTTTAAGAGGGTTTTCGTTGCGTTCTTACAGGCCGTTAGACAGTGCTGTCAAACTAAATGTCATATTAGTTGACCCGCGTGGCCCCCTGTAACCGAAAACCGCTTTTCTCACTCTGTAGGCCGCGCCGGTCAATGCTTCTTGACGTTAATTATTTCCGCGAATAATGGCTCAAATTGATTTTTATTAAGACTACATAACATTTGAGTAAAATATAAAAGCAATGCAAAAAAACGATTTAGTAAATTTTAAACAGATGTATAATTTTTAATAGGCCTAAAGGAAAACTGGTGGGTAACACTGACCGCGTCAGCAGAGAACGTGTTAATTGACAGCTAAAGAGTTATATATTACACCCATTTATAGCTTTTACAGTAGTCTAGTCAAGTGAATTCAATAATCTAACGATCCGAGCATCAATAGGTATTGTTTTTTTCTACATTGCTAGTTTTAAATCTTGTATTCTATCCAAGAGATATTCCATTCTAAAGAAAAAAGAAAGATATAATTTCAATCGTGGGAATTATAAACGTAGTGTATGTAGTATAAATATTTCATATATATACTACACGGATGATATTTTAAGTTATTCCGTGTATATTGTAATTCGTTTTTAAACAATATATTACACATGAACGACACCGATGCAGTAAAACGATGCAGTAATTATCGCCGTACGTGGAGCCAAACCATACTGTGGCAATCAAGTCTCCACGGCTGCCCTTCCTGACGCCCCTAGCGACATCTTTTTCTTAAACAATAAAGCCCCAAATCTATTACTTAAAAAGGTCACGCGTCTTAACACAGAACAGTTATTTTATGTTACCCATGTTGCGTTTAGCAAGACATTTGGTGTTTCATTTTTATTTATGTCAACAAAGCCATATAATTATTTCGCGTCTATATCCTTAATAGTGTTTTTAGATTGGTTAGTCACGTTTAATATACATCAAAAGTTGCCAAGAAATTGGACCATTGGAAAACAATCGGTTTCGTCAGCTCTAAGATTTCGATAATTTATTAAAAAAATAATTGAGTTCGAATTTTAAATGGTTTCACCATTCCTTTGTAATATTAATAAGAAAATTAAAATTTTGTTGTTTGATTTAAACGTGATTTTGTTTAGATTAATGAACATTTGAAAATATTAATTGATTATTAAAAAACCTTTTAGGTCAACATTTGCACTTGTACGTAACATTAAAGCAATTGTTTATTTGCTATTCTTGGATTTAATTACTCGTTAAACGCTGTAACCGTGGAACATTGTGTCTTAAGACGAAGATCTATAACCAACGTGTGTTACTAGGGACGTATTATAATTTGAAATGTCTTACACAATCTGTACCTCATTGGCAAGTTAACAGTCAAGTCTCAACGAGCCTTGGAAAGAGCTATTCTTGATATTTATCTACGAGACTTGATCAGCAACGAGATCATCTGGAGGCTAATAAAACTTACCGACATCGCCCAGTGGATCGAGAAAATTTTCAATTTGCGAGTTGTTCAAATCAATCCAATAATTGCAACCGTTAAGTCTGAGGACGTTGCTAGCTTTCAACGATTCTTTTTCATCGTATCCTTCTCAAGTGAGGGCCGTGACCCATTTTGCAAAGTTTGCCCCGCACTGTTACACCATCAATATTGGTGTTTAGCGGTAAATATTGCTTTGGGTAAAGTATCGAGTGTAGTTAGGACCTGATCGGACAAGCACATGGGACTGTGGTCTCTTGATTGCCGCCCATCCACTTCTTTGTTGATAAAAACTTTTCCTAACATCAGTTTTTTTTTCGCAATGTCACCGAAAAACTGAAAAATCATTTGAGCATATAGCAGAGGGCGTGTACACTCCAATTTCAAATTAGGGGGCATGTATATTGACCTAAACTGTTTAAACTTTAAAAAACGTTAGTTTTTTGTACTTATTTATTGAAGATAGGAAAAACTTGTAGCACCGGTTACGTTAAAAGATTTCTTATATTAGGGGGACCGGAAGGTAATGTTTCTGCGCATTTCGAAAATAATACTTCATTATTTCGCTCCAATTGACGTCCTAAGAAATTCATATTGACGTACTTTTTTATTAAAAAAATGTTCATATTTCAAAAATATAATAAAAATTTCTAGCATTTTTCCAATCCAAAAATATGACACGATTATTAATGTTTTAATATAACCTTGCGTAGCTTGACTCGTCACCCCAGTAACACGTGGACATAAGACTCCCTAAAACTTACATAAAATATGTATTTATGTATGTATGCATTATGTATACAAACACAAAGATGAGATGCATTGCTAATTATAGACGTAGCATAAAGACTGCAGTGATTGACTATCTATATTTATTATTTAAATTAATATAAATGATTTTATACACTTTCTTTTTAAATTTTTGGTGTGTCTAATTTTCATTGGATATAGACACTACAATTAGGTTAGCCTTTAGCTTATAGGCTAATAAATAATTTAGATTAAACTTTACCTCAAGACCAATATATTAAGAATGTCATTAATCTATTAAGAAGAATTTATTATTGTTATTTTTCAGTTAATTCTCTATTATAGTGAACTTGTTACTAAAATTATCATAAAATTACATAATTTTATAAAACAAAATGGTTGTTAAGATTCTAAAACGTGCTTTTTAAAGTGAATAATTATTTTAATAAAAATTTAAGTGTTGCCATTAAATGTAATTATTTGTACAGAAATTTTGGTTATAAGAGTGGCAATACCAATGGTGTTTTAAAAATGGAACAAACTTTACGACAAACAAAATTTGTTATAACGCCATCTACAAAAACATTTTCGAACTATCAAGCAATTTACTAGTTTCGATTTTCTCGGTCTTAATGCAAACATCAATAGGTGAGGCATATAGTGTTATTGCTACATAGTTATCAGCTGATACAGTTTATTAGAGAAAATAAGATCATTTAATGTTAAAATAAATGCACTGCTTTATATAAACAGTACATTGTGTACGAATGTTTAGTTGTTCATTTGAATTTGTGAAGAATGTACTGTCTTAGTCGAAAGTGAAGTGAGTTTCTGCTTAATAACCTCAAACAAAGAGATACCTGAAATACAGGTAATGTTTTTTTATTATTTACATACAATTGTATTTACTTTTTATATATTTTATTTATATGTTTTAATTTGTGTGTTTCATGTTTAACGCAATATGTTAAATAAATTAAACAAGACATTGTAACCATTGGTTTTGATGATATCGATACAAGATTTGATGTTATTATAACTTAACAATTAATAATCTGTTATAGTGGAATGTATTAGTGATTATTATAATTTACATTATCGAATTTCATACCAATAACCAGAAGATTTCAGTAAAATAAATTGGAATCACTTTATAACTTACCGTTCTATGGACGAGCTGTATGCTGTGCCATTTTAACATAGAAGGCAAATTAAAACAGATCAAGTAATTTGTAAAATGAACGGCTAATGCGTTTGACCACTTCACGGTAATGACTTCTTAAACGCACTCACCTAAAACGTTATCGCATCCAGTAAATTGAACTGTACGACGGACACAAAGACACAGCCGGCGAAAGTGTTTTCTTTTTCTTCACACTGCTCAGCCGTCGAAACTTAGGCATGTCCGTTGTGACAGTTTCTCTGACGATATTTCACTATCCACGGCACTGCATCCAGTAACTAACTATTAGGGAGTTTCTCCTCGGCGGTCATAGCTCGTAAAACGACGTCAGATTTGCAAGAATTACGTGAAGAACACGGTGTATTGGGTTCTCTGTAGGTTGATACACTGCGCAGGAGTGCCAGAAACGGGATCGTAACATTGACTGGACTGCGCTCTGGCCGTGCAGGATGCGACCCATTAGGCAAAAGAGCGTCCATTATTGTATTGTCGTGGGCTTATTGTTGCTCTTCTGTCTCGAATTGCCGGGAGCGATAAACGTACAACAGGCATTTTTGGAGGTTAAGAATACTGACCACACACACAAAAATAAAAACAAAAAATATATATTCATGTATGTTATAGAAGTCCGATAATCATCCAGTAACTGTCTGGAAAGGTCATGATTGTAAATTGTTTCACTGGGTGATCGTCACTGAAACGTGACCTATTTCACACTACTGAAACAATTATGCCTTAAATACATAATTTAATTAATAATTAGTTTTTACTTTTATTAAATATGTATCTTGAAGTAACATTCAGAATACATTTTTTTAAATATATCTGTAATTTTTTAAAAACATCTCAATGAATGTTTATCAAAAATTAAATATATCACAGTAATGGTAGGGGGGTGTGAGTTATGTATTCAAACGTAATATACTCTTATTTATTTGTAGTAAGATGCTTATAGACCTACCCCAAAGGTCGCCACGGTGACCGATCTTCCGCGCATCTAGTGGGTCTCCGCTGTTTTAACTATGTCGGTCCACCTAGTGGGGGACCACCATAACATACTTAAATATCTAAAACATTTTTTTATATTAAAGAACTGACTTGTTCACAATTCATGAACGACATCAATTAACTTTTTAAATATCTTGTAACTTATATCTGTTTTACAGTTCCCACGATATCTAATCGTTAAAAAATAAAATAAGTAGTGAAATTTTGTTGTTTACAGTCGGATGTAAATTCTAATTTTAAATAATCATATATATTTTTAAATAGACAAGTCATTTATTGCGTAACAGTACAAACGAAACAAAAGCCCGCAGCGAAGGGAATCGTGAAGTCACGGGACCGGATCCTGGATTACTCACGCTCGTTTGTTCAATTGGATCTGTTGAGCATGTCCGAACCATCAAAAGGGACCGTTTCCGTTTCACATAGGAACCGCCGAGACAACTTCGGTCCTATTCTGACGTTAAACAAATTATTGCGTAAAGAAAAACGATGGACTTGACATGCAACCGTTAATAGTCTAGATAAACATGTCCGCTATATTGAATTTCAAAGGTTAATGTTATCTGAAATAATCCAGTTTACACTGAATTGTAACACCGTATAGAAGCAATTCTTTGGCTATATAGGATGTACCATAAATCAACGTCAAGCCCATATCGTGTGATTAGGGCGGTGGCTAAATGGGAAGATATAAAAATGTACATGGTTATTGGAAATAGGTGTAAAATCTTTTAAAGGGAGATTATTTTGTTAGAAAACGAGCTATATATAAATAAATGATTACTTCAAAAGTGTAAGTACAGTACAGATAGTAAAGTTAATTAATTTTAATAATTCTAAATTTAAAAATGCTTTTTCTTATTGTAAACTTATTTCCGAAATCATTGCTTTATGTAGATATACCATCAAATCAATGGTTTCATTCACCCATTAAAATCAAAGATCTAACACATTTGATTTTTTTTGTTATTTTTAATGTGGTAATCTTTCGACAAATTTGTTAATTATTTTTCTCCCATTTTCGATTTTACGTTGGCTTTTGAGACATCCTGTATAAATATACTGGCAGATGCTATCGCGCGGTTGAATTCGGACAAGGATTACATTAATAAACCGTGAGGTCGAATTGGATGCTCGTTGAAAATAAACTGAATTGTAATGCGTCTTGTGATTGCACGCGCGGATTTAAGATAACTGGTATTATATTTCCTTATTTATTTATACGACGAGTTAATTCGTTTTTCAATTATATTTCATTGAAAAACGAATATTTTTAACTCTTAACAACAATATTCGTAAATAAATATAACACTAATTTAATAAAAATAACTTACTTTTAATTAAAAACTGTCCCAGATACAGATAAATAACGCTATATGAATAACGTGATTAACATAATTGTAAAGCGAAATAATCTGTTGCTTCTATTAAAAAAAAGTAACGGTTATATGGCGGTGAGTTCAAGGCGCATGCGCGGCTGTCAAATCAATAGTTTACTGCCAATTGCGAGTTACCACGTGACAGTATTATTATAACGGCGATATTAACAAGTGAAATGTGATTTTGGTGACGAGATAACATAAAACTTCGCAAGGAATACAAAAGGTATTTTAAAAAATGTTAACAGCAAAGTTTATATATCACGAGAGAAACTAATTTTTATGAATCGTTTGGCTCTTTCTAGACGAATCGACAATAGGCAATGTCGCTAGGGTTCTGTCAAAGATCGCCATCTACAGCGACATTGCCTATTGTCGCCTTATGGGCGTTTATATATGACTCGATGATGTTAGATTGTATTATTTCTTATCATAAATTAAAAAAGCGTAATGTCAAAGTAATTTGTTTGAAACTGAACTCGTGTATCAGAAGTTGTTGCAATACCGATAACATACCAAGTTATTGTTTACTACGGAGCAACGGCAAATTCCGATCAATAAATGTATAATGAATCATCAAAACAAATAACAATTTCGATAACGACTATATGTCCACTTGACTTACATTCGCGGGTATTCACACTATCAAAACAAATTTAACTATACGAATTAATAATTAAATTTTTATTTTTAATATTGTCTGTGTGAAAATTACCTTACTTTATTCAGCTTCATTTATATGTATAAATATTACATTACGAGTTGAATACGAGTCATATATGTCATCAAAAAAGTATATATAAGTGAAATGAAATGTTACATTAATTTCAATATGGAATCAAAATTTTGAACGCTTATTCTTTATGATATTTATTATATATTATTGACATAAGACCAACATTTACCACTTTAAAGCTTTTACACCTATAAATCAACCTAATTAACAAATTATTTAATAATATATAATTATCATATGTTGCCATGTTGTTAAATTCGGGCCATTAATTGAAGGTCTTGTTTGCATCAACTGACAATTGGCACGGGATTGTTTGTATTAATTTGAAAATACAATGCAAACTGATAAGATCTAAGTAAGTTCATAGATCTAGGTCATGAAATCGAGACATTGTAACGATCTATTTTATGAACCAATGTTTAAAGATTTGGTACATGTACATAAGCGCTTTACAATTACATCGTTTTCTATAAAAACATCTTTGGAAGAGGGTTATGCCCAGCTGTGATGTATTTATCATGAGTTCAACGGCATTTTCATCTTCATATATAACAATCGTTCTTATACAAAAAGTTATTCACCTGTTTTGACTATAAAAATCGATTTGAACTATATGATAAACAGGTTAACAAGTTAAAAAAAAGTTTAAACAAACATAAGTTGTTATTGTTTATAGAAAGTTTATTAATTGAATGCTAAAGCCAAATCTGGTTTTGAGCGATGATAAAAAAAATATAGTGCATTACTCTACAATACACCCGATGTGTAACGACCTCACTTAACAAGCACCGACTTGTGGTTATATTAAAAACAACGTCCATAATCGTTGTTGAATTCACACAGGTTATCGCGAAAAAAAAGTTCAAATTACTTACTACAATATTGATACTGGGTTCATTGTTATTGCAAATCGTAGTTAAAAAAAAATCCTAAATTTACTTGAAAAAATATTAACGAATAAAATAATTATTGAATAAACACGTAATTGTTGTGCCCGTTCACGCGTTGCTGTTATGCACCTATCAAACATTAACAACAAAAAAATAAAAAAATTTAAAAAAAATTTTAGTCAATAATTATACTTATATAAAAAATTTATAGAATAATATACAAACACATCGATTGTAATATATGTATATATATAAATGCATATTTTCGTATGTGGTTAACAACCTTCGATAGCTCAGTTGGTAGAGCGGTGGACTGTAGAGGTTTATTCAAAGACATCCATAGGTCGCTGGTTCAAATCCG
>DWIC01000818.1:0-10397 GCA_018248135.1 Battus belus | reverse complement strand
CTGTAGCGCTTTGTACATAGCCGCGAAATTCAAAAGACAAAAAGGCGGAAGGGAGATATTTGACAACCTATTATTTTAATTATTGTTGTCTTAGTTGTTGCATAACGGTTCGCGCGACCACTTCCTCATCCCTTCTCTAGATTGCCATTCTCAGTTAGTATGCTAGTATCGTAGTTTGTGTGCGTCACTGCCGATTTTGCCACGTCGATGAATCTTGCAATCATCTTGAGTCTCATCCGTGTAATACACGCACGTGTACGTGTGCCAAGATGTTGCTATCACCGTATGATGTACAATGTTATAAAGCTGGAGAATGTCTGTTGTTCTACGAACTACGTTGACCGCCTCGCTATTTAGCCCTGAGCCTCGTGAATGGTGAACGTCCTTGAACCTGCCAATGTACCGTAACCTTGGCTATTGACATGTTTATCGGCCCGAGTGTGTATCTGAAACAGGGTGTTTCTCTGTTCGGAGACATTCTCTTTATAGTAAGGACGCATACTCAAGGAGTGCACCACCTTATTGGACGAATATTCCATAGATCTTACTAGATAAATAAATTTGAATTTTCCTTAGGGCATATTAAATAAACGAATAACAAATATTTTTAACGGTATATTTTACATTATTCACACATATTACGGCGCTTTTCATGTGAATTAAATTCTTGTCTACTGTGAACGATATCGTCGAAATTCAAACAATACATTCTCTTCACATTTCGTGGGCGATCAGTAAATAATTAAAAGCCAAATGTGGGACAGCACTGTAAAGATTTTAATTTTTTATTCGTTATCCATATTAATCTTATTAAGTTAGTCTACTTTAGATAGGATGTAGTGAACTTATGGCCATCATAAGAATGGCAGAATAGCCCGATTCGATAAGAAATAAAACCAAATTGAGCTCATCTAGTTTTGCATTCTTCTAGTTAAAACTACGGCTACGGGGGCTCCCAATGCGCCCGTTTGTGAAACGCCCGCAACAAGCCCGATCAAGTTTATTTTATGACAAGTTTCACAAATTTCTCTAATACAATCGTAATAATAATTAATTTTGAAGCTGTAATTAACACTTAGCGATTATACACTGAAATAATTATTATTACAGTATAACTCCATAACAGCCGGTCATACTATAGTTTATTTCAGATAAAGTTTTTATATGTATTATTAGGCGGACTGGAACTAAAAGTCGTTTCTGCACATTTATTTAAAAAAACGATTTATTTTTAGAGCTCCGGCATGAAAATTTGTATATTAGATTAAAAAAAGTTGTTAACAACGAAAGTGAATATATTGTTGATTAGAAATACCAACTTGTTAATAAGTGTAGTCGTGTGAATTTAACTTGAGAAAGCGACATTACTTTCCGGTCCCTCTAATATATTACAATTTAGCCTACAAATAACTATTTAAGTGTTACTATTTCAATCGAGCTTCAAGAAAGCTATAACAGAATTGTCTGTATTCCTATTGTACATTATACACATCTTTGTTTCTCTTACATTCATTTGTATTCTCATGAGCAAAGACATGGGTAATACATTGACTATGTATTGTAATAACTATAACCTCACGTATCTTTTCTCTAAGCTTTTCTCGCGAACGACTTTCTTCTGTAGTACAAAAATTATAACACTAAAGTAAGGTGAAAGAAGAATGCTTAGAAAACGTGTTTTTATTTTTGACATTGCGGAATACGATATACCTATATTCTAGAAACTTCTCTGTATGTGGTTTTTGTATCTGCCAACTTTAGTGTTTTTTAATTGTCTTATGATTAAATTTAAAAGGATCAAGTGCCAGTGACATGAAAATTGAGAAGTCTTCTAATTAAATTGTACTTACGAAAATAAAGTGAAGCTCTTGTTAATATTTAAATGTCAACTCTAACAGGTATTTCAAACCGGGGCTCGTCACATCCACTCACGGTCAATGATGGATATAATTCAATTAGTAATTAATTGCTTGATTAAGTTGCGCACTCCAACGAGGGGTGTTTTGTTTTATTATGAGGAATATGATTTCGGCGGCTGGCATAATAAATTTGTTCACGGTTAATGTTTATCATGATCAATTACTTTTTGATTTAGACACATTTCATAAGAAATATTGGCGTTAAATTCCTAGTTCTTTAAACAAGTTTTTGAAAGTATTTTTTACAATAGAATAGAAATGACAAGAACTATACTAGAACTTTTGCTGCGATACAGAATTAGAAATAAGGAAACCCGTTTAAGAATTAGGGTTGCCAACGTGGCTCGAAGAGTTGCTCATCTGAAGTAGCTGTGAGCGGGGCACATCCTTCGTGCAATCGGGAGTCGTTGTGATCAAAAATTGTCGAGCGGCGACTGAAGTAGGTTTACCGAGGACATAGCCAAGGTCACAGGAAGTCGCTGGATCCGGGCAACGCAAAGCCGGTCATCGTGACGATCGTTGGGTCTGGCCTGCATTTTACAGCGAGAGTCTATTGGCTGAAAAGATGATGATTTAATATTCAGGTAAGAGGTGTACGATGATATCAGCCAAGATTGTAGCTTTTGAACTATGTTTACCTACAAAGCTATTCCTCAAAGATTTGACCTATCCGTTGTATTCGCATAAAATTTACTTATAACAATGTCGCATTTATAACCCACAATTTTATTATTCATTTATTTTAATTAAATGTTAAATTTGGTTTCAAAAATAATTTTTCTGAAAAAATATACAGCAGGTCTGTATATTTTTTATACGAGATGAATCTTTGTGGAATCTCCGTGGTGCATTTTTCTTTAATTATTTTGCTATATCTGGTAAATGAAAATACCTTATAAATAACAAAAACTTAAATTATAACAAATAGCTTTATTATTATTTATTATTACTTTATTATATTTATTTATTAAATCATAGATAATTAGCGATTTATAATATTTAGTGGTAGTTGTTATATCGTTCTTATAACTTAAATTTAGACCCTTAAGTTAAAGGAGGCTGTTGTAATTAGCGTTCCAAAGAGAATCCTTAATCGCGTCAATGACAAAATTGAGATATTGTTAGTTACGTTAGTTACATTTACTTACTTTACATACATTATACTCGCTATATTATTGTCGTAGTTAAATTAATAACCAAAAATAAAAATACTAATAAAACTTCTCGAAACAGAATGGTACCTATAATATACGTCGTGCTTAAAGTAAAAGTACCCCTTAATACTGTACTCAAGAGAGCGCAGGCATAGAGATGTTATAAAGCTTTTCGAAACCAACACTTCTAAGCCCTTTAATATTGCACCCTTACTATACTTGATTCAATGATGTTCTTGCTTTAACTTAACCATTTTTAAATAGTTTCTTAAAAAAAATAGACATTAATTTACATAAATAAGTCGGACATAAATTCTTAGTAGTGTTTTTTAAAGAAAGCGAAGTAAGCTTAACGGTCAACACAGTTTAGGAGAATCTATTTTTATTATTTGAACAACGTAACAAGATATTGAGATATCAGAACGATCCGACGAATTCTATAGACATCCTTCTCTCTCTCTCTCTCTCTGTGCCATCGTGTCGTCATTGATACTCACTAACTTTTTGTCCACCCTCAATACTTATTTTTTTTTAGTCGCGTGTTTACAAAACATAAACATTACCATGATTTTATAGCGCAGTCATGACGATAAATATAAGAACTTAAAAAATCGACGTGTGGTAGTGGAGTCCAAGCCTTAACCTGAGCCATGGAGTGTCCGTCTATACGCCCTAAGCTTTTTTTTTCAATCGGACTATCACTGCTGCCCAAGTGGCATTTGCAGATTCCGCGGATTCGAGGTGGCCGGGCGCAGAGGGCGCCCAGCGTATACCTTTTTTAAGGTAGCAAGTCTCGAGGACTCCCGAAGGTGCGAGGCCAGGCACGGCACGCCACATACTACTATTTTACCGGATTGGGAGGCCGCCGAGCCCTTAGATCGCTTGGTGGCGCTCCATGGAGTGACTACGTCCAAGGGCCCCCACGAAGGGACCTCGGGTTGGGCTGTCACTCATCGAATAGTTTAGCATTCCGACATAAGGGCGCCCGAGAGGGCTGAACCTCGGCTTGGCGGTGACCTAAGCTTCGGGGTTTCCCAATCCGTTGAAACTGGAGTATGTATGCCCAAACCGGGCTCCCCAGGGAGCTTTTGCTATCTTAACAGAGGTCAATGTTAAGCGCCATATGCACTAGTGCCTTCTGTAAAAACAAATTATGGTAATCGTAGATTAATTATTAACTTTCTATTCTGAGAAGTTTTTTTTTATATTTTTTTATTTTCAGAAACTAACAGCTTAATTGAATAACACGAGACAGATAAATAAGCCATTAAAAAGTACATATAAAAAAATACAAAAGAAAGATATTGGTATTACTTATTTACAGTTTTGTTATATACTTACATTGTCTTTTAATTTATTACCATTGATTTGATAATCATAATAAAATAAATAACAAATTAATAAGGTCAAATTTGCAGTTGTTAAAACAAACTCAAAGGTAGTTTAGTCTTAAAATTAGTACTTAATTTATCTATAGAATTTGTCTGGATATTACCTAATAATTTTCAAAAGAGAGTGTTTTCAATGAATTATATTCAAATTATGTTTTGTTGAGTCTTTGAAACCTTTTCCAAGCCACAGAGTCATAGGTCTTTACTTATAAATAAGTCAACGGCAGTCTCAACTCTGGTGGAAGAGATAAAGGTTCCGTACGTGTTTCAACTTAATTCACTTAATTGTCACATTGGGATCATTGTTACAGTGTAACGTGCTTATAAACTAGCGATGATGATTGCCCAAATTTAATTAAGGCGGCTGCATCAACCCTTCTGGTTGACACGGAATGGGCAGTAAAGTTAAAATGGCAGCACATGCGCCTAGAGTTTTGTAATTTTATTAATGATGTAATAACAGTACTGTCACGCGCATGTGTGTACCCATGAACGATAGCGGCGTCGTTAGTTTGGACGGGTTAATAACGGAGGGTTGAATTGGGGATTATCTGTTAAGTCCAGCACTATTTCTATGGGTTTCGCTTGTTATAAAATATCGAATTTAATATAGGAAATGAAATCTATTTAATGAAAATCTTTCAATTAATATTATAGCTTGTATGCTATTAATTTATATTTTGCATTTTGTGCATCGGGCGACTATCGGTTGAAACGATGACGATGATTTAAAAGATAGGTAAGAGGTGTACGTTGATCTAAGCCCAGATTGTAGCTTTTGGATGTTTACTAGACCTTAAAGATTTGACCTTACCGTTGTATTCGCATAAAATTTACTTATAATAATGCACGCGTTCATAAACTATACGTTTTTTATTTATTTCACTGATGCAATTAAATGTTAAATTCAATTGCACAAAATAAAAATAAATAAGTAAGGATGATGCATGCGATCAATTTCCGTGGATTCTCCGTGGTACTTTTTTTATTTTTTTTCCATGTCTGGTAAATAAAGATACCTTATAAATAACAAAAATTGTAATTATATAAATTATTAATTAGTGATTGATAACAGTTAGTGATATTGTGATAGTGTTATGTTAGTGATTTTTAGAAATATTTTATTTCATCTGTCCCTGCAGACCTTACACTGACAAAAATTTTTCGCCTGTCACGATCCAATATAAAAATAAAATATTTCAGTATTTACTTTATATGGGATGGTTGGAAATAGGCGCAAAAGCTTTAAATTTTTTTGTGGACTAACTACCGATACATTCACCCAATTTTTAAGTTAGAAATATTCAAAGATTTTACACCTGTATGCATTTGCTTTATATGCAAATATTAATTTTAAATTTTACTTTTTATTCTAAGTTGCAAGCAAGCGCTGTAATTTTTCATTACTTCATTATCTTAATTGCTCTTCTTTTAAAACAATTTGAATAAAACTACAAATACCGTAACCTTATCTGCGACAGTTTTAAAATGGCGCATTTATTTATGCAACAGTATCTTGCACATTTGCATGAATACTTGAGAATAATGTGGGTAGAGAATGCTAATATTTAAATATGTCTTATTTGTTCATGATATAAATGATCACATCAATAAAAAATCCTATAGTTCTTAAAACAAAGTTTTTATAAGCTAATATTTTCAATCGCCATTATTTCAGCTCCAAGGCATTCATTGCTGGACATAGTTATATACATAATTGTAGGACAGTATGTAGTCTGTAGTATTTGTTAATCATTCGCATTTGTATTTAAATAATCTTCCGGTTTGTTACCTAAAAATTCTCACATGATGTTTGTCTATATTTCTTCACCAGACTGTTTAGATGCGTGTGCTCAACCGATAAATAACAAGAACTTTTCCCTGTAATAAAGCGAGAAGCAATAGGTTACAAAACAAATTTTCAAGGGAAGGAGGTTTTAATTTATCGATTATGTTTTTTCGAGTAGCAAAATTTTCATTTAAGTTAGAAGTCAAAACCTATGTGTGTGTAAGTAAATTAAGCAGGATCAAGAAAATTCAATCTGTTTCAATGTGTTTATCACAAATACATATTTATCAACTCTTTTCAAGATATCAAAAAAAATCATACCAAATAAGCTAAAGTTAACTTAAAACAAACGATATAATTGAAAATAATGAGACTTAAATTTATTTAGATACAAAATAATGAAATTTAAATATGATATTTACTTACAATACGGATAAATAATTTAGGCAGTTTAAGTGACGAGATTTCAAACACTAAGGTCGAATATTTGTTTGCTGCAGTTGAATTACCACAGTGCATATTTTCAGTTGTGCGTGAATTAAAAAGTGAATTGCGACCTTCGTGCCTTAGTAACGATCACCGAAACCGTAATAGTGTTATTAACCAGGCAATAACAACCGACCAAGTCAAGATTTGGCTCCGTCGGGTGCCCTTTTGTCGGAATGCTAAGCGGATATTATTGACGAGTTACATCCCAAGCTGAGGTCCTCTAGTGGAGTCACGCCATCTTGAGACCACGGGATCTGCAAATGCGATCTGCGAATTCCGATATAAAAAAAAAGAAGATAAAAGAATAGAAGTTAGTTTAAAAAATTTATGATTCGTGCACATTTTACATAAACAAATCATAGGATTTTCATTATAAAATTATATGTTTCAAACATTTACTAGCTGTTTTAATAAACTGTTACTGTGAAGAAATATGGACAAGTCGCAGCTCAATATAAAAAAAGGTAATCAACATGTCGATTAAATGTCTTAGTAATCAAACTACTATCAAATAATTTTCCTATTTCATATACAGTAACAATTTGTTAATAATGCGGCGGTGTCTAAAAGAAACAAAGAATTTTTGTCTCTTTGTTATAATAATAAAAAATATTCGAATCACGGTTAAGTTGAAATACGACATCCTATCCAAAAATAATTTTACTTCTATGTTATTATTTGGTAGGGGGATTTATATAATATTAATTATTTATATGTTTATATTTTTATTTGATTGGTTAATAGTTAAATTATTCATATTAAGCTATATCAAGAAATCGACGTAAATAGATGTACAAAAAAACATAACAGTTCATAATACATTAATTGTTCATCGCTGTCAATTACATTCTGTTAATAATTTAATAAAAATGCTAAGAACTCGGTATGTAAATTTAATTTTATTATCTTTTAGTCACGTTAGTTCTTGAAAGCGTTAAATCTCAGAAATAACACACAAAGAGCTCAATTATTTACGCAACGATGTAAATCTCGATGCAACATGAAAGCGGCGACAACAAAGGAGTTGGTAAAAATAACTGTTTGCGCTTCGGTCAGCGATGTCACCGGCAGATAAGTGTGGACGCGATCCATCATTGCATTAGAGGGGACGCAATATTTATTGATTTTTCCAATTTTCGCATAGCTGCCGTCAGTGCGTGTATCACTTTGAAAGTAAATGTTTTTAAAAGGCCTGTGGGATGTCGGTCCGTGTAACCGAATTTAATGGAAGCAAAATTTGATGAAGCGTATTGCTTCAATATTTGTATAACAAACAGGTTTTTAATTAATTTTAGGCGAAATATTGTGTACGTACTGTCTATACGTATAGCGATACGAGGATTTAATTCAGAATTTTCAAAAATCATTCTATAATTAGCATTAGCTGTAAGATCAGATAAGAATTTTTCTGTTGGTACCTGATTTTTAGTCTTTTTAATATAATATGGTAGGTTACAGGTGTGGATGTTTCAAAGGGGTGAATTTATAGCGCATTTGCTGTTAATGTACAATAAGTAATTGTACATCTTGCAATCAATGGTTAACAAAAATTATAAATAACGGAACGATAATAAATACACATTAAAATTAATAATTTTTAAGCCTGTAACATCCCTATATGAATAACATAAAAACGTAGTTGAAATGCATATCATATTTAAGTGGTATAGTATTAATGGGTGATTGGAAATAAACGTAGAAGGTTTAAAAGTCTGTTGACAAATGAGCTGTGCATTCACGATCTTAAATTTTTCATCTATCGTTTACCATTTATAATTCTGTATTTTCGAATCAGTGAGGTTTTTTTTTAATAAAGGAACTAAAAATGAATATAGGTTCTTAAATACACATAGAGCAGTAAAACTAACAAATCTGAATAATTTATGCAAATTAGTAACGTCACCGCTCCGTACTTAACGTGTCGGTTCCGTTCCTCCCAGACGTCGTAGTCTTTGAAAATGAAAACAAAATGCTGATTTGCATGTGCAAATAACAATGTAGTGAAATCCAAACAGTAATTTGGCAGACAATGGCAACCCAGCTGCGCTGGTGTTCTACCTCGAGGAGGGACAAGAATTAAACAATAAATTACTTGTCATTTTATTCAAATGACACGTTTTGGGTAGCTCCCTTTGTTGTGTTTTAATTGCTGGAAAGGCAATAAAATAAGAAAATTAGGACGGAAAGTGGATCATAAGACTTTGTTACGAAAATACAATACCGAAAATTAGGTTTGGGTTGTAAAATAAATGCTAAATATTTTACATTTTTTTAAGATAAATGACGTTTATTATTAGTGAATGTTCTTGCAATTTTTGATCTGATATTTTGAAGTATTCGTAATATTGTCTATATTTTGCACGTGCAACGTGCAACATACATGTGGGCGTGTGTGCTTTCGGTTGACTTTCAGTCACTTCCAAACTGAGTCTGCTAAATATGATTTAAGGAGTGCGTTGCGGCTGACATTAGAGCGATTTCACATACAAGGATATGACAAGTAATTTTATTTAAAATCTTATAGATATTCCTGTTAAACTGGTAATCATTCACGAATGGCCTGTAGACCAACAAACGCATGGGTACACCCTCTGCTAGGTAAACGACTGTGACCGACGACATAGTTAAGGTTGCGGGAAATCGCTACAAGCTGCGCAAGACGGTTCGTCGAAGCGATCTTTTAAGGAGAGCCAGGCCTTGCAGTGAACTTCTATCGCCAGGTGTGACGATGCTGATGTTGATGATCTATCAAACTTAATCCGTCAACACGAAGAAAAAAATTTTGGTTATTAATCGTACTAAGTTTTTTTTTTCACTTAGTATATTAATAGGTAATTAGTATATGTTATATGGAGTTCGCATAAAATGTAACAGAAGTTACAGTAGCCTGCCAAAGTAAGAATAAGACTGGTTCGATTGAACTTGTGAAGGAGTCGGTTATTTTATCTGTGGTCTGAATGGTTAAAAGCATTGTTTATTTCAGTAAGTTGTAGTAAACACAAGAAATTTTGAGGTAACCGCAAACTCCACTCAGTTCGCGGTTACCTCAAAATTTCTTTCCTCAATTTCTCCGGTTTTAAAAAATAAAATAACCACTTAGATCCAGAAGGAAGGCTCTTGCCATGGCAACTAAGGAAAACATTGATGAAACAGTGCAAAATGTTTAAAAATATCATAGCGTTATCAAGCGGACCTAAATTATCGTAATTATAGAAATTTGGTTATTGTAAAATAAACAAATCTTTTTTGGAATTGTCGAATAAAATTATTGAGGATGAATAGACATTTTGAAGTTTCATCAGCAGAATGGAGAGAGTTGAACCGCCACAACATTCAGCACTCATTGTAACGCTGTTAATAAAATAAAAAAAAAATTCCTGAACTGCAATATTAGAGTTGCTGCTATCACGTTCTTTAAATACTATAGAGGGTATTTACGCAAAACTAAAGAAGGCAAACAATATTTAACTTTGCTAAAGATGAATGAACGTTTAGGTTGGCATAAGAAATCTTGCGTGCAAGAGACAATCATGTTTGAATGAACTTAATAACATTGTTTTTATTTCGGTAAATAAACAATTTTTATTTGTCAGATATGGCCTTTTGATATTATCAATCAATCAGTTTCAACACATATTGGAAATAGGTACCATGA
>DWIC01000817.1:0-10402 GCA_018248135.1 Battus belus | reverse complement strand
GTAGCGCTTTGTACATAGCCGCGAAATTCAAAAGACAAAAAGGCGGAAGGGAGATATTTGACAACCTATTATCATATCTGCCTGCCAATCGTTGTGGTTATGGTGGGAATATACCATATCAAGGTCTTCAGGGGAGGCCTGTGCTTTCTAGTGGGCGTCTATGGGTTGAAACAACGACGACGAGGAATTTTTGGTTTTAGAACACATTGGTTTTTTTTACTTTTTCATTAGTGAGCAGTAACACTAATCTGAGTATGATATATATACTATCGTAACTATTATACATATTATTACATGCATATTGTACTCCTACTAATTAATATTATTATACAATAATATAACATTGATATATTATATATGTATAAATAAACACATATTAAATGTATTAATAATTACGTGTTAATGTACGTATATATATAACGTATATTACGTACGTAAATTTTAGTTAAGTCATACATTTATGGTAATAATTATTATTTATATAGGTTATAATAATTATGTGCCGTTTGTGGCATGGTGTTGGTGTAGATCATACAAGCCCTGTTGCCCCAACTGGGGCGCATTTTGTATGCCTTGCAAAGGTGGAAGCATCATTGCACTATTCTGGATAGTCAAGTTATTGCCAATTGTATGATTTTGTAACGGTGCCAGTTGTGTATGCACCATGTTTGTTGTCAAATGTGCTGGATGACTCCCAATAACAGATTGGTTGATTGCAAGAGTACCAGCAGATGAGGCAATAGAATGATTTATATATTGTTGATTTGTCTGAGAGCTTTTAAGTTGTACATGTCCTTGGTGGTGAATATTGTTCATTGTTATAGGTGTAGGATTCTTCCATTTATCTTGATTCTGAAAGTGTAAAAATCTAATTTCAAAAGTGTGTAAATAAAGACAAAAATAAAGAAAATCAGACATATTAAAATAAAATACAATACAATTTCTCTTAAATTATTTCCCTGAATTGGCAATAATTATTATGCAGTGGCAGTACTGTATAATTATACAGGATTGCCACTGCTCACAACAAGCTAACAGAGGATGGATTGCGTGAGAATCCTCTGCATGCCATAATACCACACTGCGATCGCCAACCCCTATAGATATGTTAGCGGGAAGCTTATACTTTGCAGTGACTGTCGGGTGAAACGCCGACATTAACATCTAAATTATAAATGTCACTAAACTTTTTTAAATAACCAGATATCATTATCGAAAGTTGTCTATATCCACAAAGGTTATTTTAATATCATAAAATTTTATTTCCAACTTTGCGTTTATATTTTAATATACTTTTTATAGTAGACACTATATAGATAAAAACTATGATAGTAAAATGATAGATGTTAACGGCGAAATGAGTGAGTGAGATTTCATTGTCTGTGATTTTTATTCTCTACCGTAAGTCCTGAGATGAAGAATTGAGGCAAACATGCATCATAACTTACATTAAATACGATATTAAAATTAATTAATTCTTACCTCTCCTGTATGATGTAACGGTGTATCCAATATCACTAAATTGAATATCAACTGGCGGTCTCTGTGAGATTCTATTCAGCGCTTTCAAAGATGAACCAGCTTTTAGAGAAGCTTCGATTTTTACGTCCTTCTTGTTCATTGAAAATAATTTAAGATCCGTATCCATGTATTAACTTATTGAGCTAAAATTGCACTCAATATTGATGTTTCTCTGATCACAGTAACATATGTTTCACTGCAATGAAAAAATAATAATAAACCTCAACTACAAAAACAAGAACACCTCTCGTGCAAAGTTGCGAAATCACTAATCGAAATAGGTAGATTATATCCATTTATTTCAATGCTACCGATTAAATTGTTATTCACTTAATATTATTCTCGTCTTTTGCTTCCTTTCGTTTTATTTTTGGTCGTTTGTCTTACGACGACTTTCCCGCTTTATGAGAGAAATCGCATACGTGCTCATAAATGTATCATATTTTTTTTATACGAGATATGTAAAAAATATAAACACATTTATATACATAACTTTATAAACATTTATCATATGTCCTTGTTAACTAGCATTGGTATCTTTTATTTACACGCACAACATTTGTATAAGTCTATTATCGTTCGTAAATTATAACTATAATTTATTAATTAAAGAAGGATCAAAGTATAATTAATACAAAATCAAAGATTCAAAAAATTGCTATATAAATTATTTATCAAAAAATATAGAATGATCGGAATGCACAGCTCACGGTTAATAAAAATCTTGTTTTTAAAAATCTTTTTCAAAACATGTTTCCAGTCATCTCTTTTAAAGTCACACTAAAACCCTATACATTTTTGTTTCTATTAGAACGCGACAGGCCAATAACTTCAAATTGTATACACTCTGCAGAAACATTTAGTAAGCAATAAATAATTTTAATACGTCGAAATTAAAAATGAGAAAACGCTTATAAAGTACAATAATTGTCAGCAAAGGAGAGCGACACATTTCCCCTCCCGACTATTCCCTTCCGAAGCATGTATAAGAAACCTATAATTAATCAACCTGCGCTTACTCACGCCACGTCAGCCGTCTCATAGTCACCCGTCGATAATCTTCCACCCTCAGCAACCATCGATCGGCAGGTTTATAAAGCCATATACTAATTTAAACATAAAAAAACTCTCTAAAGCACATAAAATAATTACGTTAGTATTTTCAAGGTACAATCATATAATAAAGCGTTGTGATTATCACCCCGAACTTCTCGCTCAACTTAGCGTATAACGCGTGTAATTCGTTCCAGCGTCACGTGCACGTTTTATACACAAGTGTACACATGTTTATTAAAGACATTGGAAGCGAAAAAATGTGTAATTATCTTTTCATAATTAAAGAGTGTGTGATTCGCGTGCTGGGTTTTAATAGTCTAAATGATTTATGTATAAAAAGCACGAGATTCTTAAATACAATGTAATGTTGACAAATTGAGGTGTATGTTGTAATTATAAGTTGTACTGGAAGGCACTGTCAAGAAATAAATAAATGTTTTCGTAATATTTTTTTTTATCGGACTCTCACTGCTACCCATGTGGCATTCGCAGATTCCGCAGGTTCGAGGTGGCAGGGCGCAGGAGGCGGAGCCTAAAATCTCTTTTAAGGTAGCGAAACTCGAGGGCTCCCAAAGAAGCCTTAGCATGGGCCGCTACATACTACTATTTTAACGGTTTGTTGTAATTGTATAATAAATAGTATAAATGCAATGAAGTGAAAATAACATTCTTTTATTGTAATAACCATGATATTTTTTCTGTTTCATCAATTAAAATTTAATATTACTGAATATTACTAAATTTAAATTTAATATACTGTTGTTTCTAATTTATTTTTTCTGCCAAATATAACTATTTAAGTTGCATATGCTTATATTAATAAGTTTTTATTTCGGTTTAAATTGAATGACACAACTCGATCGCAACTGTGCAGTTTTCAACGTAATTTTCTCAATAAAAATTCATCGCAATATCTCAACCGCATTTATCAATTTAAGCCTAGATAACGTAAATGTTAAAGTAAATATTTTAATATCGAGTGATGGGCCAGTACGATCCACACCTAAGTAACCAAAGAATTCTGAACAGAAATTTTTCTTATTTTATTGATATTCAAGAAAAGTTTACAGTTTAATTCAGGTTATTCATCAGGTTAAAGAAAATACTTCGACAAAGTTCAAGTTGAAGTAGAAATGGTCCGGCAAGCGTAGTGTGGGACGTTCACCTAAAAATCGGTGTTTAAGGTAGTTGGAAAACACTGAAAGAAGGTCGCGTCGATTGCAATACAAAAGTGGGTGGCTTATGTTCAGCAGTGGATGTCTTACGGCCGAAATTACGGTAATTATAATGAAATTCATATTATACAAGATGATATTACATTAACTGTTCACTAATGGTAAGTTTACATCGATAAATATTGAAATGTAAATTAGGTTTAACAAAAATACAATCCGAAAATGGAAAATTCTAGAAAATCTGTCGGGCACTTTATAACAGCTCTTCTGGTAAATTGATTTATGGTTAAGAATATCTATCGAATAACTGACAATATGGGTAACATGAGATCTTTATGTAATCTTGTTATTTGATATAACATATATTTAACTAGCGGTACAGCGGTTTCGGTAATATTATTGTTACACTACCGTACTAACTTTAGCTTTTTAATACATGCATATGAATATATATACTATAGATATACCAATTACATTCAAAAATTTTTGTCTGTCTCTTTGTTCCGACTAATCTCTAAAATTGCTAGACCGCTTTTGTCGTGACTTATATTGGAAGGTTGCTGGTGTAAAAAGTAGTAACTGAGGCTTTTTTATTTTGGAAATATTCTTGTTGTATAATAATATGATCATCCACAAAAATCAGAGCGAAGCACGCAGTCTGCAGGAACAGTTAGTAATAATAAAAATTGGACTCCAAAAGATTTTCGAGTAGGGTACACGTGGTGGCACACAAACATCGACGTGTGTAAGAGGTGTATTAAGCGTAAGTTCGCCGGAAGTTGTGCATACCGGCAGAGCAAGACAGTGGGTGTCTATGGACAGATTGCAGAATTTTTTTTTTGAACCAGGTTATAAACAATAAATGTAGATAAGCGCTGTACAACCGCAATAATTTATAACCTTCCAAGATATATTAGAACTGTTTATTTCATTCCGATTGCAAATGTTATTAAGAGATAATCCGCGAAAGGTGTTTTATTATTGTGTCTACGAAAAAATGTAGTCCGACCGCAGTTTTCGATACGTCAGGATGCACGTAACGCCCACAACGCTTCCTGCGAACAACTTCCGGTCCACGATAATCGTTTAAATTGCTCATATTATGTTATTATATAGTAGTGCGACTAGAAATTTAACCAACACCGAGAGACATCCTCTCGTGTAATCTTCTTTTCTCCTTCTCTTTTCTCATTAAGTCATCTTTTTTATGGTCGATCCCATATGGGCTTTGACATTTCCGAAAACATTTCCATTTCTCAGAATCCCTATTTTCTTTCGCTTTCGTATTGCTTCATCGAATTCTATCAACTTGGAATGACATTGTTGCATTTAGTAAAAGAAAACTTAACCTTATTAATAAGGTTTAAAATATTCTACCTAATATTCTGTGTATAAAAGGATGAGTAGAGTTTCGATTAAATACTAATTAATTAGATTAAAAGTCTGTAGAAAAAAGTTGTTTAAAAAAAAAGTTTCGAATTTTATTTCTTTACAACATGGTAACCCTAATAAACAACCTGCATGGTCAGGCTTCATCGTGTTTTTTGTTTCAAAACATCGATTATTCGCTACGTAATAACATTGTTTATAAACGGTTAATCATATGGCCGTATGAATTGCGGTTATCCATAGACAACGAGGAATTAACTTTTGGAACAATTTTATATTGATATGTTTTTATAGTTATTTTTGGTTAAAACATTTGTTTCGCTAACAGCTGTTTTTGTTTGTATATTTTTGTAACAAAATTAGTCTACTTGGGTTAATTTCTAGACTTCAATCAACATTTGCATGCTTATTATAGCTGAATTGAGTAGTTCTTTAAAACAGACTTTACTTTTTTGTGAAAATATTTCCTAATACTTCGAACTCTATAAGGAAACTAGCGACTGTTCTCAATGATCCATGGAGAGGGCTACGCTCGGGATTTCTGAAGTCACACAGCCCACATAACGTACTGAACAGATGACCACTGGGGCTTTAAAGTTCTGGAGACCATGATATGGCGACATGACATGACACCAACTATGACATGACACGGCGACGGCAAAACGGTAAATGCGTCTGCATTTAGCGTTTTGCGTCTACTATCACCGATTTCTTTAAAATATATGGAAGAGGTCTATGTCCCGCAGTAGGATGACATACTAAGAAGCCATACTTATTCCTTCCGGAATTAAGGATCCATCCAGAATATCCTAGAAATATCTAATTTTTTTTAATTCACTTTGTGCAATGCTGAGTATTAGTTAATATTTGTTTTTATTGTTATTTTCTACAACGTTGAAAAAGTTGAATTTCTAATACTTTGGTTACGTAATGTCCGGTTAGTTATTATACATAAATAAATATCATTTAAAATATTTTATAATGATATTTTTATGAAGTATTTTTAACAGATTTTAGCCGGACGTGAGCTTCTTCTATATATTATCAACAGGAGCTGTCGACAGCGGCCTGTATTGGGAATTTTCCGAAGACCTGAAATGACATCGTCTGTCCCCCGAGTCGGGGTAACGTAACTGCATAGAATATCAAGATTCATGGCCAACACAAATAAGTAGTGATATTTGGTATAAAAAATACTTCATCTGCATAATGGCATCATAATTGCAAACAATTTCACCTCTAAATACAATTTAGAGCACATCCTGCAGACGACATATGCGTTACAGAATAACCCAGCGGGAGCCGGTCGACAACCCTAACGGAGGGCCAGGGCTACCCGCGGCGATTAAATTCTGTCAAATTGTTGCAAAATGTGAAGCGCACTCCACATCATTCGGTGTTCAAATAGATGGAACGTTTTAACCCTTTAAGACTGCAATGGTGAATACTTTCATTAAAATTGCTAATTAAATATAATAACAGTTTTTTCTAGTACACGTCACGTTATTATTATGATTTAAAGATCAGTTTAGGACGTCTACAAAGCGAACAGATGACCTGGTTAAAGTTATCCGAAAACACTGATGGGAATGACATAGCCTGGGGGATTAGCATGTTGACATAGCAGAATAAATGTCCCCTGGCGTCTTAAGGTTCCATAGACCACGGCTCAGCATTTGACATCCACTTACAAGGTGAACAATCGTCCATGTCCGAAACGTCCGCTTCCAATTGGTCCTATTCGAAGTCTTTGGGGGAGGCAGTTTAAAATTATGATTAATATTATCTAAAAGCTCCGACGATGGAGGCTGAAGAAGAAAGCTCTGCACAAATCTTTCTAAATTGTCTTTAGCTAGCACCTGAGAGATAGCTGACGAGGTAGCTCCCTTTAACATTGATCTATGACAACTTATTAGCAAAAGGAGAGCCGTCTGTCTTATAATCATTACTAATTATTCTATCATTATCCATTTTAATTAATTATTTTTTATTCAGTCTCTGTGTTGATCATCTCAATCAAGCCATTCTCGTCACATACTCAGTGGTAGCATCACTTATACTTTTCCAAGAAGCAGGCTATTGGAAGTAATTGTACCAATTTGGAAGTTAAGTCAATCTTACTCAGTCATTTCTAATATTGGATATATGAAAATCTATGAAGGTCTACCTTCCGCAATGGAAGCCAAAGCTAATTGTTTTTATTTAAGTTTTTCAGTTTATGTTTTTATTTAAGTAAAAGAATTGTTTTATCATCTTATCGATCATCATAGTCAAACCTTATCAGTTTTCTTACTCTTGGAGGAATCCTTCCTGAATTACGGTCTCCTTTTATTAGTTCTTAGACATAGACTGTCTTTTTTTCAAATTATGTCATTAGGGATAACAATATATAATTCAGCTTATCATTCTTTGAGGTCTCTACTATGCGTTGGTCCCCAGAAAACCTAGGATAGGTCTAATTTTGGTCACGACAAGTTAATACTCAATTCCTGCTTTCAAATGTTATTTCAAAAATTTTTAAATATGCGAAAACACCTACTGTATTTTTAAGAACATCATCGTCAGTGTAAAACAATTCGCTAAGTAAGCTTCTACAAATTTGAAAACCACGGCGTGTTGGAGTACCTACGTACGTGTTTTATAGCAAAATAGTGGTTTAGTTAAAATAGCAGTGCATCGTAAATTCCCGCGCTCGCGTCGGAACACGTAAATAGCGACAGCGCCGTCAAAAAAGTTTGCGGTCGCGGATAGCTTTGCCCGGGACGTCGTGTTTTACATCGGCTCGTATCGCAACCGTGGGGAACAAAACAAATTGCCCGACCGCGCCCACCGCAGCGTTTGTCTTGGACAGCTCTCCAGATATATAATTCGCCGTTGAATTCCACTCTTCGTCTATAAATGTAATTATTACCAAACCTACATGTAACTGGGAGGTACTACAAATTTCTCATACCACAAATTATTTATATATTGGTGTTTATACTTTATGATCATCAATATTTCAGCCAAAGAATGTCCACTGCTGGACATAAGTCCAGTCAAGGTGAACAGACAGTAACAAGTAATAACGCTGTCTGTTCATCTAGGGGTCACGATCTATTGTCACTTCAATTTGTCAATACGATGATTTCTCCATCCATGGGCTGTTTGAGCGGATTTGTACATACTTATGGTAGTTTATTTTCCGGAAGCTCGTGATATGGATATCACGGGAGTGCATCTTCAGCTCGGATCGCTTAAAGATATCGTAGCTTTAAAAATAACTTTTTCTTTGAGATTTATTGTTTTATTTTCAAAATGTTGTTTACTAAATACATGCATAAATTACGCACCCGGTAAGTATTTATTTAAACGAGATAGTATTTGTTTCTTCTTTAATAATTACTTTTTATGTGTGTTTATAAGTATGGTGACAGAGTCTACCGAGTTAAGTTAGCGATTTTGTCTATAACTAAACATATTTATAACTACTTATATACGTAACGGAATAAATGGGTAAAACATGACTCATGAGACACTTTTACTCTGGGAGAAGAGTTATGACGGATTTCTATCAACAAAAACCTTATCCATGTAGTAGTTGTCTGCGTTGGTTTCCATAACATGACCTCTTTCCTTCTCCTACTTCTCCTATCTCCGTCAACATTGCAACCGCTGCTAAAATTAAGACCCGTCCCGAAGTCTAGTTTAATACTAGCTTTTGTTAAAACATTTGTGCTAATATAAAAAGCCGATAAAATTGCTATTTTTTCCATGCAATCTTTAGACCTCACGAACCGCTTAGCATAAATCGTTTATACTAAATGGGTCATTAGTTATAGTACATGAAATGAGGTGGTAGGGTTGTCTTCGATCAGGCAAAGGTATATACAATGTGTGAAGTTAGGTTGTTCGAGTTACCGCAGCGGCTGCGTCGAGGTGGACGGGTGCTCGCTCAACCCTGAAATGAGTTCGCGGTGGGGTATGGACTGTCTGACAACGACTTTAAAAAGCGCCTATCAAAGTACTCTTTAAAACAAGAATTATTTTAATAAGTGTACATATATTTGAAAATCTAGAAAGCGTTCTGCGAAAAAACTGCTTTGTTCACCAAATTGATATATTTTTTATTGACGACAATTTTTACTTAGTTCAAATTTACTATGTACTATACAGTTTTAAGGGAATTCGTTTCACTAAGTAAATAATAATGTTAAATATACTTAATTTTTCTTTTTTACAATACTGTCCAATACGAATTACCTGGAAAGAGAATTCGTTAGATTTAGGAAATTGTAGATATTGAATTAGAATAATAAAATAATTTCATCAATCGGTAACAGACTGATTATATATCTTTTAAGTAATTAAGCTTCTGAAATAAGTGAAAATTACGTAGGTAAAATATTCTTATGAATGATTTCTTCGTAATTTCTTGTTTCCGTCTTTATTTGATTTCAAAATTAATCTACACACCATACATAGTACCAGTACAGTACCATTACACCAGTAAAGCGTTGGTCATATTTTGGTATTATAAAGATATTTATTTTGAATTACCTAAAATTTACGATAAAGAGGAGATTTATTTAAAATCATTTGTCATTTAGCAAAAATCGCTGACAGTGTAACCGCACATTTTCCCCGATGTGACCGCTTGGGGCTCAAACAGCCCTGTTTAAATTAGGATAGGCTTTGACGAGTCTTTGGAGGGCGCTGTATGTATATGTACCTTTAGTATGTAAATACATAAGCATTTAAATACCGTCTGCAAAAAAACATACCGAGAAATGGTGTCCCGTGTCACTGACATAGCTCGGCCATCTTTTTCTGGAATTATCATGTACACATTTATACATAAGAGTATACTTAAGAGAGAGAAGAATGTATGGGTGCGTTTTGTACTCTAGAATTTTGAGGTTATTTTATACACCATGAAGTAATAAGAGAAACTGAAATATCCGGTTTTAGATTAAAATTTTTCAAATATTACTACGACAATACGCATCTCAGAATTTTTTAAACAGTATTGTCTAAAAATTTTACGTTCGCTTATGCGAATTTTATTGCGAATATTACCTGTGAAGCTTGTGGGTCTTCATCATACGCTTCAGAGCCTTAAGGCCCCAGTTTTTTTGGATCGGACTCTCACTGCTGCCCAAGTGGCATTTGCAGATTCCGCGGATTCGAAGTGGCAGGGCGCGGAGGGCGCCCAGCGTAAGACCTCTTTTAAGGTAGTAAAGCCCGAGGGCTCCCGAAGGAGCCACATACTACTATTATAC
>DWIC01000816.1:0-10403 GCA_018248135.1 Battus belus | reverse complement strand
AGCGCTTTGTACATAGCCGCGAAATTCAAAAGACAAAAAGGCGGAAGGGAGATATTTGACAACCTTATATAATTGAAAATATTAAAATCAACAACAACATGTAAGATATGTGTGTCATTGGCTCTTTAGTAAATAAAATACTTCTAACGTTGGTCTAACAATAAAGTGACAATACTAAAATTATGATCCTAAACCTTGATAATCATTTTAATCATCGGACGTCCTGTGCTTGCCATATGTAACCTTAATCATATAATCCCAAAAAATATTCCGGTTGAGTTTGGATGTGCATTGATTAGCCTTATTATTTATTTACATAATTGGGGTGTAATAGTTTAATAGGGATTGTTTTTTTTGGTTATGCATTGTTTGGTAAATATTATTATGGACTGGCTGTTGAGAAACTATAAAGTATGTAATTTTATTAACCTATAATTATAACTGAGGGCAGGTACATTAAACGTAAAAAGTTTAATTATTTTAAGAAACCTTTTGTTTCCGGCGAAATGCTTATAACCTTGGTACATTCAACGGTATTAAAAAGTATTTTGTTTATGGGTAGAAGCACACTCCGATTGGCTATAATTTCTCCTTGTTTTGCTTTTCCAATATGGCGCTGCTCCTGTTTTTAGATGACAACATCGCAGTTTGTGTTCAATTTGTCATTATTAATGTTACATACAACATTAAATAACTACCTCAAGAATTCAAAGAAATGTGGTGATAATTTTGTAAAATTCCCTAGAGTGAAACCTGCTTCTTTCGTTAAATGTACATTCAAATAGCTCGATAGGAAAAGTACATAGAACAACTACCGTAAAAATGGCGGGTGTGTTATCTTTATGGATTGTGTTTTCATTTCAATAGAAAAGTTAATATATGACATTTGTGTGGAAGTATTAGCAATTTGAATCAAAACAATCTTAAATAACGAGTATTTACGCAACATGTGTCGATTGATAATATGACGATTGCATTAGTGATTGTTCTACGGAATTAAGGCAGGTGTCAACGGTTTTTGATGATATTATCAGAATGTCACGCTGGGGTAGAGGCAGGGGCGGCAGCGTGGCTGTGCCACTGGATAGCGCTCTCTTTAGAGAAAATAGTAATTGCCCCTCCGCGGCTCGTTCAGCGGGAACTGTGGGCAAGTGGGGTATCACTAGCTTCACATCAATCAGAAGCGCTCCGTACGGTAAGTAAAGATCTTAACCTTGAGTTGTTTACATTTTTGATCGCAATTATTGTTACAACAAAACCCATTAAGTATTAAGTAATATGCGTTTCTCTTAAGTGTTCTATGCGCTAAAGTTGGCTAAGAAAACTAGCTTTGATAGAATATATTTAAGAAGTGTGTTTACAGCTATGAACTGTCAAAATTGAAGAGTATAACTTTAATTTTTCAGCATATGCCAGTAATCTGAAAAAGCCTGTCCAAGACCAAAACAGTCCCCTAACAGTTCCAGCTGTAGACTCGGAACAACCACCACCGAAGCCGAAGAAATTTTTTAAATCTCGAAATGCAGAACCGTATCCTCCAGTCCCCCAGATTGCTTATGCTCCTCACTCTGCAGTCCCACCTCTTTCCCCTGAACACACACCAAGTAATAAAGAGAAGAAAACAACCAAAAGAAGTAGATATAATAGAGATTCGTCATCACCAGAATTACCAAGGCGCAATTCTGAAAAAACTAAAACAAAAAAGAACACAGTTGCTACAAAAGCATCAAAAAAAGAAGATCCTTCCAGTGAAAACTCACAACCACCTAATAAACGGTACTTAGTACGTAACCGTAATAAAGTAATAAATTATGCAGAGGATGGCAGCAATAGTCCAATACCAGAAATGACAACACAATATGAAAACTTGCCACCAAAGGTACCTTCACCAAAAGCTAGTCCATTAGTTTCAAGCCCAGTATCAGTAAAAGCAGATGTAGTGAGTCCATCAACAAGTAAAGAAGCCAATGAAGAACGTAAACCGCCCCCCATTGTACTTAGAATATCAAAAGGTACTTCAAGGATAGTTAGCACTGATTCAAATGAAGGATTTACATCTCCGGGATCTGATAGACACTCCTCTATGGACATTCATTCAGACCTAGACCACAAAAAGAGTCCATCAATGGAAACAATATGTTCCCCGAAGCATGAAGGTCTTAAAATCACCATAAAGTGTTCATCGCTAAATCATGAAAGTAGAAAAGAAAAGAAAAAAGATAGAAAGGAAAGTCATCATAAGTCACACAAACGTCATCATAAAAACAATGATGATGAATCAGTTAGAAAAACGACTTCACCCACACCAGGTACAGATACTTATGACTTGTATAAAACTTTAGCATCTCCCCTTCTGGAGGAAACGGAAATAAAAGGTATAGATAAAATTGACTCACAATTAGCTGAGCTAGATTCTTCAAGTAGTACAGCAAAATCTAGCTCAGAGTCAAAAACTCCTCTTCCTGAACCTAAACCACCTGAAGGAAGTACAGGAAGGTCACGGAGAAATAGACCTAATGTTAACTACAATGAAAATGATGATTATTTAGATGCATTAACATCTAAAACTGTAAACAAACAATCCACAAAGACTGTTAGTGATATTAAAAAGGAGGTCAGAAAGAGCAAAAGAAGACTTGACATAACAACAAGTGTTGAAGCCTCTGAATTAAATGAGATTCAATCAGGAACTGACAAAGAATCTGAGTCTCTTTTGGAAAATAATGTATTAATTAATATTCTGTCCAGTGATATTAGTAAACCTAAACCAACAAATGAAAAACTGAAAATAAACAGAAAGCTTAAGAATAAACCGAAGCACATAAGAACCGATATTAACACTGAATCCATAGATGTTAGAATATCAGAGAGAGAGAACAGGTTGGAACATGATGCACAATTTGAAGAGAGCATTGAACAGAAAGATGAAAATTTGACAGTAGAGTCTATAGGTAATGAATTGAAGGAATCAGAAGCTGAAGAAATTAATGAAGAAGAATCTCATAAAGAACAGCAAATTAATAATCAAGATGAATTATATGGTCAGACAGATAATCAGTCTGAGAATCTGATAGAAAGTCGAACAATATATTCAAACGAAAATCATTATAATAATACACCAACACAATCATCAGATTCAGCTTATAATAGTTGTCCTAATGAAAATTCAGAGGAGGAATTACAAAAAAATCTATTGGAAGATCAGTTTAAAGCACCAGATGGCCTTAATGAGGCAGACATTGCTGGTGATGATAAACCAAGTGTCAAGTTGGTAATAACTAAAAAGAAAGGCTCTATATTTAAAAGTAAGTCTCTGGTTAATGACAATCCCTCACCACTACCAGCGAGAAAAAGGAGACATCTTTACAAACATCAGTGGGCTAATGATGTACGTACAACAATTCATTATTTAATACTTTTTATTGTGATCTACTGTCATTGTTCAGTTTTTATATATAAAGATACCATTACAGTTGCTTTTTGATAATAACAAAACTTAGTTACAATATTAACAGATATACAAAGCAAACTTTAAGTAAATTTTTCATAACATCATTCTATTTGGCTTACAGAAAGGAAATGAAACACCTAGACCTGAGAGACCAGAAAATACAGAAGTGGTTAATCCCATTTGTAAAGTACCAGAAGCTTTGACTAGAGTAACAAGATACAGATCACCCGATCCTATTATAGATGAATTAGATTCTAATGAGCCTGGAGTACCATACACAAGTGTTAGATGTGCCAAGGAAGCAAAAGAGGTATGATTCTTTACATAAATTTTAATTTTTTTTTTATTATTTATTTGAGTGCGTTTGACCTCAATCTTGCCTGATGGGAAGCAACAATGAGATCTAATGTGGTACACGCAAGCTCAAATAATTGCTGTTCACTCTTGTCTTGAAAATCCCTATACTGTACGAATCGGGGAACAGCAATGCGGGGAGAGAGTTCCATTCCTTAGCCGTTCGCAATATGAAGGATGATATTTTAATATCAGTATTAGAAATTTATTGTCAAGCAACTGTAGTCTGTCAAAGCTAACAATCAGACTGCAGTTACTGGACCCCCAATTGTAACAAGGCTAGTCAGAAAACTGTAATAAACATTCTCTGACGAGTATCTGTTATGTGCAGTTTAAGCAAGTAAAAGAGATAGATGGTTTAAGACCGATTGATTATTGTAAAGAAATTTACCATTGTTGAGTAAATAGGGAGAATCAAATTAAGAGCAAGACTATGTGTCTGCACCATGCAAACAATCTTTGTAGGCCATAATAAATTTTGGTGAAAAATATAAATTGTATGTGGTTAAATTATATGGATTATTTATATTATTAATTATATTATAATGGAGTTTCTTACTTTTAGTTCTACACAGTGGTGAGAAATGTGAAAAAAGCACATCAAATTCAAGAAATTGGAGAATTCCAGGAATTTAATGATGATGTGGAATACCTCTTAGATGCTTTGCAGGTAAATTGATACACAAGTTATTTTTGGTCAAATCAACTTATTCCAAGAATGTAATAATGTTACAAAATATTTAATTTTTAATTTCGTTTATTCCTTGCAAAAATCACTATTGGGTGACAATTCACCATTTGAACCTACAACATTATAACATTCTTATAATGAAAAATCATGAAGACACCTATACACTTTGTTAAAACAATGTATACTATCTTACTGTTGTAGATTTTAATGAATATTTAAAATAATTTTGCATTGCATATTGTACTTCATGATATAATATTAAGATATATATTAATACCTTTTATTATGTAATATTTTTAATGTTGATAAATATAGATTGAGATCTGTTAATATTTTTTTCTATGTAGGACAACAATCCAATGTCAACGCGTTGCCTTTCTGCCATCACGTTAGCGAGCAAATGCACGGCGCCTGCATTCCGTATGCATTTGCGGGCGCATGGGACCGTGCAGAAGTTCTTCAGTGCACTACATGATGCAACTAATGATCAAGTAAGTCTAAAAAAAATTTTACAAATTACTACTATTATACTATTCACAATGATGTTCTTGTAAACTTTAAAATTGTGGAAGTTGAGAAATGATTGTAAATTAAATCAGATTCATCACATTTAAGTCTTCTTTTTGTCAAATTTCTCACTTTCTTGTAGTATATTCCATGTAAAACAATCTGTCATATATATTTGTTGGGAAGTTATGTATGTCAATATGTTCAAATTAATACTTACTTATTATACTTCTATTTCAGAGCTTAGGACTTTGTACAGCAACGGTTATGTTTGTGCTTTCTCAAGACCGTCTGAATATGGATTTGGACAGAGAGTCATTGGAACTTATGTTGAATCTCTTAGAATCTGATGCATCTCATAAGTATGTATTGTTTTTTATATATATTTTCTTTAATTGATAATTAATATACCTTTGTAATCAACTAAAGATAAATTGGTAGTTATATTAATATACAAGTTTTTTATTGTAGATCAATGAATTTTGATGAATGTGTAGTACAGTTATTTGTTTTCTTATCCAGGAATGCTTTGGATGATTGTGGACTCACTTCAGCACAACTTGCAAAGACTCAAGAAAGAGTACGAGAGCTGTGTGCTGAAATTAAAAGTCAAGGGAAAGCAACACATTTAGATTTGGAAAATATTACTGTAAGTTATTTTAAAGTTTGTTATACTTTAATTTGTTTTGAATTATGTAATTTTGTAATTTTTTGGTGAATATTTTTAATTATTTTAAATATTGCATAATATTTGTACATTTTCCTTTGATCTTATTTCATGATATATCTCTTTATTGGGTAATCAAGTTGAAGTGTATGAGCTATAAGCAAATAAATGATAACAATAATTTATACCTGTTACAAATCCACAAGATTTAATATCTTTTTGAATTATAAAATATGCCTTACTGATTATTTTTTGTGACTTCAATAATATACAATATTATTGATACCTTAAACCTAAACTGAAAATTATACCAAATATTATATTCTGTGATTTATAATTTAAATTCTCTTTCTGTTTTTTCATATTATTTGTCTTTATGGTTCTACTTTTATAATGTTCATTGTTGAAATTTATACAAATTAGAGAGATAATCTAATGTTAATTTTAATCATCTTATACATTAAAATACAGATTTATTTCTGTGATATAGGGAATTACCATAATTTTTTTTTTCAATAAATTGTCTATCACAGTAAATGTATATATTTTTTATGATTCAAGGTTGGTCATTTAGCAATGGAAACACTGTTATCGTTAACATCGAAACGCGCTGGAGAGTGGTTTAAGGAAGAATTACGTGTGTTGGGAGGTGTTGATCATATTGTTCGCACAATTCAAGACTGTGCGAGTCGATTGGAAACTCCTGCTAGCATGTGGACAAATTCCGAAGTTGATATATTAAGGAAAGCTGACCGGTGTATGCGGGTTTTAGAGAATGTAAGTTGCACAAAAATATGGTTGATGTTTGTTTTGAAATACTTATTTAGTAAATACTTACAGATTCATGATAAAATACAAGAAACAAAAATAAACTTGTAATGCCTAAATTTGACAAAGTTCACCACTTCAAAAGTTCCACAAAATATTTTAGACCTTCATTTAATTAGTTTAAAATTTAAAATTATTATTATTCTAAATGTATATTATTAAAAATAAATCTTATGTCATTCAAGAGTTTTCTCATCTTGATTGATGCTTGTACTACTATTGTGGTCTGGTACTTTATATAGTTGATATACATATATGTTAAATATTGTTTATAAAGAGCAACAAATTGAGTTTCTTGTCGGATCTACTCAGCATTCTGAGCCATGCGTGCGATATTTGAATTTGATATAATTGGATATAAAAAATCACCACAAATATGTTAAAGAAAAATTTATTATAATTACAGGTGACACAACAAAACGAGGACAATCAAGTGTATCTGGTTGGCGAACCGCTTGGCGGTGCACGAACGTTGGCGGCGTTGTTAAGACGCTGTGTGTGTGAGGCACGTGCACAACCTTCATTACGCGCTCCCTTACTTGACGCTGCTCTGCCTGCTCTCAAAGTGCTCGTAAACCTTTCGCACAGCTTCGGTAATGCAGGTAACAAAGTATTCTTTTAAGCACCCATTTTTGATACATCATGGTCATACTTACACCCATCTTGGGTGGACATGGACAATCTTTTTCATTATTAATAACTTTTTCACATATGTATCTTTATTTGCTTAACCTTATTGTACATCTTGGAATCTCTTATCTTTATCTATATTTGTTTTTTGTACTTTCACATCCCTTATTTCCTTCGCCATTCTTTCTGGATTGCTACTTTACAATCTATAACTTTTAACTTTCTATTTACTAATTATGCTTTTATTGTTTTAACTTATCCCAGTATTACAACCCTTAATTTCTTTATAAATTTTTTATTAGTCCCTTCTTTTCCTTTTCGACAATTATTGCTTTGTGTTACCATTTATTGGTTTACCACAGCCTTAATCCTCGAAAGTCTTCCGACTTTCCTATATTGCCACTAATGAGGCGATGTTATTTCTTCTATACTCTTCTGCAACCAAAACTGGCAATCAATTCATTCCGCGCTAAATACTGGATCAGTTGCGCCTCAGTTTGGTCCACCACAGAGTAAAAAAATTTAAAAATGTATTGGGAATGGGATGCGATTAAATTTCTTACTTCAAGTCTACAGAGTTAACATAGTGTTAACACTTATGAGGGTTAATATCCTTCTTGCGTTGTATTCCTCACTAGATTACTGACCCTTTTTGCAAAGTTTGTCGCGCTATTACGCCATTGGCACTGGTCTTTGGGACGTTAGCCTGCGTGAGCTGCGGCCTCGTGATAGCCTTTGCCATGATATAACTATTTCCAGGTTTTTTCTGGCTAAACAAACACACACACACACACCCTTGTCTTTATTGGTTACAAAAAATTATAAATTGCAATTCTTATCATAGAAGAAATACTTTTATTTTAAAGTAATAGTAAAATGTAATTTGGCGACCATGTGCCACTGTTGTAAGAACATCAAGCCTTAATTTTTTTATCTATATAAATATTTGCTGCAAAGATGAAGTCTATTATATAACAAATATCAGGAGTGCACATCTCAAAATAGTTTTTAAACGAGAATCTGCCACATATTATGCATTGCATAATCAGGAATTGATTATTCCGATGCATAATTACCTTAAATTCGGTTTTGGCTTTAGGAAAAAGTAATGTAAAATTTTACATTACGCAGGTAAAGATATCTGCTAAATAGTTAAAAAGCATTTTGCATGTGGACGTGAGATGGATATGAACTATATCTGCTTGTGCAAGTGGAACAGATAACTACACTTGCTTGTCTGCAAATAAGGCCTTCGAAAATAGTTCTTGAGGTTTATGTAACTTGATTAACAATTATAAATTATTAAATAGTTATATAAAGATTATACATAAATATCTATAAATAGCAAGAGTAACTAAAAAAAATAATTAAAAAATTATGTATCATTGTTTTGATGACTAATGTGTTTATTTATATAAGCTTTTCTATTTGTATTTTAGCGTCAATAGGAGCTCAAGTTGTGGGCAAGCAGCCGTCAATCATGGAAATTTGCCTAGTTATGTTAAATAATCAAGACAACTTTATTCCTGACAGCAAAAATTTTGAATTCAGTGTTTGTGTAAGTGTATTTTTATGTTTAATACTCTAATTAAAAATGTTATTTTTATGTTATTTTTATTGAACATTTATTTTTAATTTGACAGGTATTACTGCTGTTGATAAATCTGGTTCAAAATAATGAGAGTAATACTCAACGATTATTGTGTGTTCAAACACCTTTGGACAGTGAGCACGACGCATCAAGAAGTATGTCAGCAATGGACCTAATAGTAGATCTATTTTATAAACGAGAAGAGCTTGCAAGGTATTTATTTATATAATTTAAAACACAAACGATAAGTCTGTGGTAACATCAATTTAATTCAAACTGTTAAAAGAATATTTATTTTTGAATATGTTGTCTTAAGAACTTTAAAACTTCAAGATTTATATGATATATAATAGTACATTATCTCAAGACATAAAAGTTTTTTATTTACAATATTTCACATATATTACATTTTTGTTTTTCTCAGGCGGGCTGAGGAAAACACCGATGCACTTTTAGATGGCGAAAAAGAGACGGACGGAAATAATGATAATAAAAAACAATCACAAGATGACATTGATGAAACAGTGGCTAAATGTATGTTTCTATCCAATTAACTTATTTTAAATTGTTAATTTATATATTTACTTGCAAAAACAGGATTTTGTTTGATATTATACAACTGTGCCTATAAAAACATTAAATTCACTCAATGGAGCATTAAAAATGCTCTAGCTTCTTAAAACGTCTTTATCTGATGTAACTGCTTAGTTATATTATGGATAATGAAAGTTTATTTCAGACATTATTTAATAGATATTTGGACTACCAGTATTCTTACATTGATTTTTCATTTTAATTCAATCCAAGATTCTTTCAGTCGACAGACTATGAGCAGATTTGATGAAAGTTAAAGGGTGGCAAGAGCAGTTGGACTAACTCTTGGATAAACGAAATAGTTTAGGTCGGAGGAAGTTGCGGTCCTTGCGCTGCCCGCTCGCCGTGACGATCCTTGAGGGAGACCTATGTCTTGCAACGGATGTATAACCACTGATATATTGATGATGTCGAGCAGATTCACTGCTAGAAGTGTCTTTCTGTTTAATTGCTGTTTTAGAGGGTCAAACTTAATTTTTCCTTAGCGTCTCGGGGATTGGTTAGCTATCCTGAACAATAGTTTTGGTCAGTATTTTGTTAAAATTAATATAACAATGTAATGTATTCCAGTGCTGGCGCGTGCGGGTGCTCATATGGAGCACACAATGGTATGCGCGTATATCGCATTGCTTCTTGGACACGCGGCGTGCGCGGCGCCCTGCCATGCAGCCACGGTGCGCGAACGTGTGCCAAGTTATGCGCCGCTTCTGCCTACCCTCCGGAAGTATTATACCTTCCTGTCCCTCACTGCAAGTGTAAGTATTTCAATATTTCCTTGAATTAACTTAAAGATCTTTACATTTTAAATCCATCTAATTCGTTAAATTTAATGCGACTGTTCAATTGTCACCAGAAATTTAATTTGTCTATACCTTTTTGACACACCACATTTCGCATTCTGTAATTTCCCGGGAAGTATTTTATAAACGTATACACAAAACCTAAACACTTTTCCTGCTGAAAATAATAGGTAAACACAAGACTGACTGTATATACTTAGTCTTGCCATAAATATTGTTATAAAGAAAAGCACGATTTTTTTTTATTCGTAACATTTATTCCTTTCATAGTTAGTTTGTTTAATACATGA
>DWIC01000815.1:0-10407 GCA_018248135.1 Battus belus | reverse complement strand
GGGTAAACAGCTTTTTCACCTATCTTCAATCAACGTAAAGTGATCACACTGAAATGTTACATAAATATTTTTTTCTTATTGGAATTAGACAGGCCTATGAACTCTGGCGGTACAAAGTCTGCAGGAACATTAAGTATACTTAAGAATAAATTATAACGAATATGTATTATAGTAATATGAAAATAGAATTCGCTCTTTCTTGCTTGTATTATTATTACGTTGTTTATATTTTGAAACTATTAATTTTGTGAAGGGGGTAATACACATTAATTGACGCTGGAGTTTTACACCAATAACCAGTAAATATGTACATTAAATCTTAAAGTACAATATACCAGATTTTCAGACAAAATGAGAAGGACGTGATCTTTAAAATCTCAAGGCATAAGCGACCTTTGACGAAAATTATGTTTATTATTGACGATCGATCATTTTAAGATTATGGTAATCATATGGTCCGATAAACCAGCTGCGAGTTGACAATAAAAGTAAACGACTTACACCACACCTACCGCTTTAATCAACACCATAATATAAATATTAAAAATCCATCCTACTTCCTTTTACCACAACGTAAAATGTAAAGGAGCATTATCTTGGATTCATGTATGGAATAATTGCATAAAATATAATAGGATTCTTATAACGTCTCTATATTGATTCTACATTACCCCATACATCAGGAGTGAAAGCAATAAAGATTGAATGTCCCTCGTAGATTACACCAAACCCTGACATATGTGACACGTGAAAGCCACGGACTATTTCTTTTATAAGGGAAAGGGTATTTGAGATCTTTAAATAACAATTTCGTACTGACTGTTAGATATAAATTAAGCTTTTACGCTAAGTACACACGCATAGACGTATATAATAAATTTATACGCGCACTATCAATTTATGTTGTAAAACAACTAAAATTTAAAAAATTATATAGAATATATAAATGAGAGACCGGCAAAAATATATTGACAGTATAAATCGATCTAGGTTAAAGTATAATATTTTGCAATAAATTGTAACAAAGACATCAAAATGTTCACCGTTATTCGGGCGCGATACTTTTAAAATACAATTTCAATACAAACATATCTATTCGCGCAAATAATTTAAACACAAAGCAAACCACGAACATGATGCTAACAAGATGCAGCTGTTGCAATCTCTCAAGTGGCTTCCATTTTGAAAAACTCGTTAGAGTTTTCGAAAATAGAATATAAAATGTGTCACTCCTTCCCTAATAAATCAAGCATGATTAATGCTCCCGAGTTAGGAACGCCGCGTGACGGGGCTGTGCCTCATTGGGTGGCGCGGTCGCCATATTGCTCCAAGCTTGTTGCTGTCAAACGTTGAAATATGGCCGCTTGCTTTTCTTCGTCCGGATTTGTCTACCGTCTTGTCTTAAAATATTTATCATAAAATTGTAAAACTTTTAACAATACATATCATGTACGTGTAAAAACTAAACTAAATCATAAAATCCGGCGAAAAAGATCCCATATTAATTTCACGGGAATTTGGAGAAATCGAAGTTTTGTTCTGGATTTGTAAAATTATTACGTTACAACGGGCTTCGACAAAATAAAAGTGTTTTGATTTATATTTTGACGTTTGCAGCCAAAACACAGCGTTTCTTTTGTATGCTTAAATTTATTATGATAATAAAAATGACACATAAAAGTTATCCTGAGTTTTAATATAAATTAAAGCTTTATTTTGATTTACGTGCTTATTTAAAAAAAAATCTATACGTGTTTTTTGCAATACGCAAGAATTAATTAAAACTTTTATAATTTTATTGGTAATTGGTTTTGTTTAATGAAATACATGTAATGCAATGTAAACTTGTAAATATTCCGATATGGTTTTCATAACTATACATGAACTATAACAAGTATTCCACGCCTACAACAACCTTAAAGCCACATTTAGAACCGCAAAACTGTGTAAACATACTTCAAATCAAAAAAAAAAAACCGCTCAATACTAATCATAAGCCGTCAAGTAGACAATTTTCTTTTTTAAACGATCAAATTAAGTGACTCGCAACCATTGGCCGTTATGAACATAGAGCGTCTGTGGTTTGCTAAAGTGTCCGGTCAACAGAACTGGCAATTTGCGATTTAACGTACGCAAGTAAGAACATAAAATCGAATCAAACTGCAGAGATAGCGATCTTACTCCAATTCATGTTATTACTAAGCTGAACGCAGCGGTAGCAAAAACGAATTTATTGCACCTGTATAATTCAATTGAAATAATGTCTTCATTTACAAACATAGATCAAAAGGAGCTGTAATGCAAAACACTTTCTTTTTTAGTTAATGCTAAATGATAAGAAGATTTATTTGCATTGTAACAGTAATATGAGATTTCATCCGAAGGGATTTTGCAATATATTTTCCTTTATTAAATAAATTATTAAGACATTATTTTAAAACGGCCAGTATCGTGTTGGAACTTGCAATCGGAAAGCAAACAATTTAACTTTTTAAAGGTTCGTATGCTGACCGTACCGCACGAAACAATATAATAAAATAGCAGTTGAAATGATACCGCAAAGTTGCAGCTCCCAGCGCATCGATGTGGCTTATTATATTGATTGCTATGACACGAAATCGCTTTAAAAAAGCCTTTAAGGCAATACTAGTGGTATTTGCACATCTTTTTTACCTAAATAGGTGTAAAATTATCAAAAATTCTTAAAGTAATAATAAATTCCTGTACTATATACGGAATTAATATTAATAATGATTTGAATCTTTTTGTTACTGACTAAAGTTAACAAAACAAAACACAAACTAACTTACGAATGTCGCATTTTGTTGCTCTGAACTTTGAAAACTCGCCTCGCGAAATCCACCGAAAATACTAAAGCGTAAGATACATCGGAGTCACCTGAACGCTACCGTATTCAGGGAGTTCGGTAACCAAGTTGGGCGTAGCGGAGTATAAGTTAAGCTCGACTTTAGTAAAGAAACCGCAGAGCCGCGTCGTCTGACGACCGACTTAAATCTCAGCCAGGGTTAGGTCTTGAATACACTAACTAAATGCAGGGAACAATGCCCTCCTCCTTCACTATTTATGTGCAACAATAGCATGCGCATTTTATAGCAAGACTTTAAAAAAAATAATTTTCTTGTAAAAATTAAACAAATTAATTTGTCGTAAACATTTTTAAAGAAATTCTATTAAATTTTTCTTGGTTTGGTTATTCGAGCTATTATTAACTTCCTGGTTCACATAGCAGAAATAAAAAATGGGATTTTGTTGAAATATATATACAACAATGTTGTATATTAAAACAAATCACATCAATGTTGTTAGAAAATATCCTTTAAAAACAATCTCAAAACTCAAAAATGCATCAACTAGATAAACCCAAATCCACACAATGTACATAATGCCCGAATGTGAGTTTCGTCGTTGAAGCGAGGATTGCACTGAGATTTTGCCTGCTTTTCAAATAAACATCCTAGATTTGCAGTCTGAATGCTACGTTAAGACGGTGCCGTTTCATTTGAGAATTATTCCAATGCAAACAATGAAAATTAAAATACCGAGAGGATTTACTTTGTGCGCAGGATAAGTTATATTAACCATATTTAACTAAAGCAATATATACTATTTGGTATTGAGTAAATTGAACGGATTAATACAAATGTCTCTACAATTACTTTTAATTTAAGGAACGTAGTCATTTAAAATCCAGGATTATGTGTACTGTAACAATCAGTTTTAAAAAAGAAATGAATACAATTGCTACTATTTAATACATGTGTATTGCAGTAATTAAAAAGTAATCAATCTGTTTTTTTGTACAACAATGAAAAAGTTCCTCAAAGAGCCGGTAACGTCGCGCGTCTCTACAACCCATAAATGTTCCCTTCCTAAACCTGTGTCAATAAAGATAAAGGAAAACTAATATCAAAACAGGAATAGGTACGTGATAAGAAAACATTTATTCCCTATGTTTAATGCATGATTTGTCATAATTTTCCAGCCTCCCCTGGCAAGACTGTTGTTTTGTATCTAACGGGGAAATGGGCGTGTATGATTTATTGTTTATGTTATTTATTTCGAACGTTATGAAAAACTGTCGGAGGGAAATATTGAGAGCGCTTCAAGACTTATTAGCAAATTTTCTACAGAGAATGTTCATGTAAATATGTATCAAAAATTTGTTTTTATTTATACATATATTATTTTAGTGAAAATTAATGCGTTTAAAACATTTTTTTTTTAAATTTGCTTTTTTAAATTCGTTTCTCGGCAATAAAGCAGCGAGTCGAAAGTAGATTGTAAATTATAACATGGCGTCCGCTGCCCCGTGTTTGCTCTCGCCCACATAATCCGTTCATACGGCGGTAAATCCATCCAACGATGTCGCGTACTACATTAAATCATCATAAGAGAATCCCGTTGGATGTCTACACACAACAGCAAATAATATTTCGCTTGTACTCATTGCCAAAGAAGAAAATACAGACGTGCTAATGCATGTAACAATGTGTCCGATTCTTTCAGAAATTACAGATATCATATTATTTATTAAGTTTCATACGTAAAATTCATCCGACAAAGTCCTGCTACAATAGTTATGTAAAATGAAGTTGTAAAATAAAATAAAAAAGCGTGAGTAAACAACGGGCACTCATGCAATATTCGTTGGTACATCGCAATTTTTAGTTGAGGCCGTGAACCATTGCTGCAGTTTGGTTTTTTCGCTCGATTTATGCGAATAAAGCCGCCCCGCGGAAAGCGGACAAACAAGCAAAATTTGTAGCGGACGCGGGGTTATTTTTTAGTTTTTCGACTGTTTATATCAGTCAGATGTCTAACCGGTGGATTGCGTTGTTGACTGATATATTTACATTCCGGCTCGCACTCAAATACTAGTAAAATAAAATCAATTGATTTTACTGCAGTTGTATATGTATACGCATGGGTTCGTACATTGTAACGAAAAATGATACAATCATCCTACAGTCGGATAACACAGTTTTGAATAATATAAATATTCAGTAAAAAAAAGGGAAAATGTAAACAGTACCTAAACAACTGTCCTGTGCGTGTCACAAGCCTATATATAACTTATCTAATAAAATACATAAATTTAAGCTTTGTATTGTAACTGTTACTGTTTCTTCGGTCTTTATAACATCAAAAACAAAAAGATGTTTAATCTAAGTACATATAAGGAATAACGAAATGAAAAAATCGAATACCTCGATGACATTCTTGCGGGATATGTATTGAGCATTGCAAAGGACGATCGAAAATAACGAACAGTGGCATGGCAAGTCATCGAACTCGCGGATATGGCTCTAACAATGGCGGCGAGCATCTGTTACTCGAACCAAGCGGACTGTCAACGTCTATGGGCCATGCGGAGATCGGGATGATAGGCGATGGCCAACGTCGGGACCACAACTTCCAGTCGCTACTTTGTGAAAATATATCCGAGCTTATGTAAGAGTTATCTGATAATAACTTGAAATTTCTCACGTGCACTTTACCTATCTGACCTTTCATTATAAAAAAATAGATTAAAGTACAAACAGAGTTCGCTTATCTATTATATTTCATTATCATCATCGGCCTCATTTGCCTTCCAAGTGGCCTTCAAAGATCGCCAAGATGTAATTAATAAGTCCTGCCTAAGATTACTTACTTTATTACGTAGTATGACAGATAAACAGTAAGTACAATAAATTCTTAATTCAAATTACACAAACAATTAATCACAAAAGATTAAAATAGTCGGACGTTGTTTTTCTCTAATTAAAGTTACAGAGTCGGTTAAAAATAGCAAGAAAGATTTTATTCAAAGAACCACCTAGCTGCACTTAATACGGGATTTCAGAAACTTTCCCTGGTAGCGACTTTAAAACTAATTTCCATTCCGAATCCCTGATTACTTTTCTTTGTTATTCTTCATTTCCGTGATGACAAACAGTCTTTACCTGGAAAACTCGAATAGACGCGGGAAACTTTTTTCGCGACTTATCCATTGCAGTTTTTTTTAGTGTAATTGCATAGTTATTTCTCCATGAGTGAGGAGCGTTTTTATATTAAATTCCTTTTTCATCATTTCCAGTTAACACCATTGACTGCCATACAAGGAAACTTTTATGCGCTTGATTTGGCGCATGATTGCTCGCTTCCGTTTTCTACACATTTTCTTAGAGATATTTATTACCTTATTAACGCGTTCTACAATGCTTGCCATACACGCATATATTCCTAAGTTTTTGCTTATAAAAATATGTTTATAAAAACCGAAATTTTCTTTTAAAAATTGTTTTTTTTATAGTTAAGATAAAAGAATTTTTAAGTTGATGACAATAAACTTTTTTACTTTTATGTTTTATTATACATGTTAACGCATAAAGTTTCGTGCATAATATGATGCGATCTGAGAAATAGCGTAGATTTATAGATCTGTTGTCTATCCAGCGCATCTCTCACAAGCCTGTGATGTATCAAACATAAGTCAGTGCAGTAAGTTGATGCAACATCGAATCAGCAGATGGACGACCCGTTTGAGTATCGTATTTCAAATCAACCTTGTCTACAAGCCGCTCTACTGAATCATATTTTGCAATCCGCTACGTTGTGAGTTCAATAAAGATTGAGTGTATTGAGTGAACTTTGTACAGGTATATGAAATATTAAATAACTCTTACATAAGGGGATAATTAAAATAATAAGTAATCTACTTTTTCGGAATAAAACTTTCAAACACATAAACTTAAAGTAAATTAAATTTTATTATAAATATTTAAATCACTATTTAAATAAAATAATGAAACGTTAATATTCATTTAAACACAAATATATCACGAAAATGTTATTTTAATAATCACTTGTAACCTAATGAAACTGTAATAAACCATAATTATTAAATTTACGAGCCATTTGCATGCAGAGAGTAAACCTATTAATATTATTTATGTACAATACATTACATAATAATTAATCCAGTACGTTTTATGTTAGTAAATACAACATATTATTATATACCGTCAACTCAATATTCACTTGTTGTTTGCTTTTTCATAAATATTAACGTAAAAGTTATATTTTTTTATAATAGGAATTAGTAATAGTGCCACAAGATAATTTAGAATCAATTAGAAATAAATATAAAGTAATATAATATAGAAAGCTGAAAGAAAATGTTTGTGTGAAAACGTACTATACTGCATGTTGGAAAACATAAATACGTTAGTACGATATTGTTAAGAACATAAAATATAGCTTGCGTCGTTTCAACGGATATTCTGTTCCTGTCTTTTCACCCAAACTCCAGACTATTATTGCTAACAACCATTCTTAGATCCGAATACAGCAACAATCTTCTGTTTTAGAATGGTTTATACGAACACGTCTCGATTTCTATTACTCCCTCGCTGAAGAATTACAGCCAGCGATTGGTGTCACGATTTTGTGTGGGACGATTTAAATGCTTAAAGTTGAAACAATAAAATTTGATCATTAAAGATTTTAGTAATATGAATAAAAGCTAGTACAAAAATGTTCAATGTCTTTAAATTTCGTTTCAAAAGTAATTAAAAATTAAATCTATGTAAGTTTTTAGTTATTAATTACGCTCCAAAATATGTTAATTTTAGAATTTAACTTCTTACTTATTGTAAAATATGAAGCTAATTAATTATGGTTTCATAATAAAATTCTACATCGATTCAAAGAGACTTAATTCAAGGGGTCGTTTCGAACATGTGGATAATGTCATGATCCAGTAACCTTTCGGAGTTTCGCTTTGAGATCACCGACGTAGCTCGAAGAATTGCTCGTCTGAAGTAGTAGTGTGCGGGACATGTCGCTCGAGCAACCGATGCCCGTTGGTGCCGAAAAGTTCTCAAATGATAAGCACGAGCCGGTAGACACGACGTGGTTAGGCACACCAGGTGGCCCGACGATATAGTTAAGTTCGCGGAAAGTTACTGGACGCAAACAGCGCAGGACCGGTCTCCGTGGCGATTTTTTAAGTGGAGGCCCTAAGCACGAATAATAACACTTCTTAATTTGTTACCTATCTATCTTCCATGGTCGTAGATATATATGTCATAGATCCGTTTTCCCGATCCGTATCCTCCAGGAAGACATCAAGAAGAAGAAGAACATGATGAAGACCATCATCATCATCATCAAACTAACATCAAAAGCAAGAAGAATGAAAACGAAGATCAAGACCAACAAGAAGAAGATGAAGAAGAACATCATCATCAACAACAAGACGTCGTCAAACATGAGCGAAGACACATTGAGCGCCGAACGAGTGCCACACCGACGCGCCGCGAGGCGTAATAATCATACTGTTAGGACAACAAGATAGAATGCTCCCAGCATATTATAAGCATATTATAAGCTCGCGGGTCTTCGACTCGCGAGCCCTGGGTTCGATGAAGCTGATGAACAGCGTCACAACATACAGGAATCAAGAGATCCGTTTTAGTCAATTTAAATATAAATGTATTGTCTGTATTATTATAAGATAAGAAGTTAAGCTCAGCTTAGGCTTTTCGCTTTACACTTGGATTCTGGTGAAGGCATGTATACCAATACAATATTAATTGTATTATACTAATTATCTTAACAATATATAATTAATATTAGTCATATTTAATATAAATTTAAAAAGCAAATATCTAAAAAATTCTTACTTATAACAACATACTTAAGTTGACAAAAGTGATTGATATTTATATACGTATACTTATTAATGAGGTAGATTAAATCTATTTTAAAATTTAGATATTAATAGATATATATTCAAATGCGACAAGCTTTGTACCTAAGGCCTTGAATTTAGCTATTGTTAATTTGTCACAGTGAATTAGCTACGGACGGAGTAACAGATAGCGTTAGCATGTTGCACCCTGCACGCCGCCAATACCCTCGTAACTGTCTTTGTCGACCAATTTAATACCTAACCATATGCCTACTGTCTAGATCCCTATCGTTAAGGATGGCCAATAGGAACTACAAATTAAAGGTATTGATCTGTTCAAAAAATTAGAAAGAGTTTACTTGTGTTCTTGTTTTTCAAAACGTACACATAGAATAGTGTTGTTTCATTAAAAAGAGCAAATGTTGTTGATTCGGTGACAGTTTACTATTTATAATTTTAAATTATTTACGATTCAAATGTGCGTGTTAATGGCTATGCATATTAATTAAAATTTTGCAACATTCACTTATTAAGTTACCAAATTTTTATTTAACCTTTAATTTAAATATTTACAGAAGCATCTCATAAAAGTTCAAATAAAACTTGTATTACCTCAACGTAATGGCACATTGTAGTGGCAATGGGCAGGCCACATAACGTGCAGAACAGATGATCACTGAGGTTTTAAGGTTTTGGAATGAAGACCAAGGCAATCAAGCGCAACGCAGAAAATACACCTTCAAGGTGGACTAATTACCTAATAAATGACATCGAAAAATGCTGGATGCACGCTGTTTTCAACCGGTCCTATTTGAAATCAACGGGGGAGAATACGTGCAGTCATGTCATGATAAGAATTTATAAGCAATTTTTAAATTATGTCTAGCAACTGTGTTATTAATTCTTTCTATAACGCTTTTACATTAGTAATATTGTAAAATAAAGACAAATATAGATAAAATAAAAATGCTATGACATAAGAATTTAACAATACAAGTTTTCATAGATATTTTAAAATTGATACTGTAATTTTATTAAAACTTACATGCTCGACTTTTTAAGCAATGAAACTAGCAGTAGTATTTTTTTCAACCAAAGTGACACTCAACAGACTATGTAAATACATTCTTACTTGAAACTAATGATGTAAGGTGTCCATTTTTGGTATTAAATCCATCCAACAAAACTTTCCCGATAGATCAATAAAAAATACAGGTAATGTAAAAAAATTCTGTTGTCGGCTATATTTGAAGAAATGTTTTATGGTGTCGCTATCATAAAAATTGCATTCATGTCTAATTACCTTTTGTACCTTTGTGTTGAAAATAATGGGAGAAAGTTGCGCAACGCCGACCAGCTTTCTAAAATTCAATATCCTTTGCTCATTGTTTAAGGAACCCGCTGTCTTTGCTCTTTATTGTAAAAATGTTTAGTGTTGTTCTATAAACACGCACGAAAGGATCTATAGAGAACTGATTATGTCTTCTTTGTTTATTTTAACCCTGATTATTATTTGCACAGTAATTTCTTTAGTGATCTTAACATAAAGTAATGAAATATGATTTGAAATAGCAATTTGGGCAATTTACATTAAAAAACAAATTCTAACGTTTTCAGTTATAAATATATTAAACGTTCATGACGATCGATTCCAGTTTAGTCATGAACTTACTCGTTTTGTTTCTACAGAAATACGTACAGGTTTGCTG
>DWIC01000814.1:0-10412 GCA_018248135.1 Battus belus | reverse complement strand
GTAACACTTTTTATAAAGCATTGAATAAAGAGCAAAAAAGCGGAAGGGAGATATTTGACAACCTATTATATATGATTATTTAAATACAATACATCTCGAGTTTTGATTTACAAAAGTTTTTATAATATTTCTATATCGATTAAAAATCTTCCTAAGAAGTATTCCACTTCTGTGATGATTATATAAGTATATTGCATGATATCACCATAGCATTATGAAATTTAGTTGAAAATTTTATTTGGCCCGCGTGTTATAGACTCGGTTCTGTTTATTTCCGTGTCATTTGGCTCTCAGTTTTAAGTGATTGTAATTTATTATGCTATGATCAAGGAGCTGAGCGAAATACGAAAATCGAAGACAATGCTAGCCGGAACCACGGCGGCAATATCTAATGTATGTTATATTTAATATTAACTGATCTAAATTTTGATTTTTTAAGCTTAAATATACACATCGTTCTCGTAATTTTTGGATTATATTGATCTTTTCGCTGCAGCCAATTTAACTTTAAATTACATCGATTTCGTTTCGATTTCAATTCAAAATTTTTCGAAATTCAAACGTTCTTTTTTTACTTTTTTATTTAATTGTGTTTTTATTATGAATGTGTGCTAATCTTTCGACTATCCGCATCGCCACCGGGTGCTGAACAGGAGCTTCAGCTGCACCTTGGTGTTTTGCAGCAACACGCGGCGCTCATGATCGGAGGTGCGACGGCTACCCCATGTCCGATTTGTCACAAAGTCGTTTTCGGGGGCGAAGCCCTTGTGGAACACATGAAGAACACACATAAGGACCCCAACGCTTCCGGCGTCGCGAGTAAGTGTCCAGACGTTCGGATACCTTTTTACGATCTCGCTGGCATCATTTCCAACGGCAAACATAGTTGGAAAATTCTAAAAAAGGAGCTTCATCTATTTCACATAGATAATGTTTCTTTCGTTTTGTCTAGGTGGTGTTTATAGTTTTAATTTTAGCTGTAAACGATCTCTTTTGTGCGGAGCGTCGTCATTCGTATCCAATTTCAAGTTTTGTTTGTAAATAATCAATATTGATTTTAAATAGCGCTCTAAACAGAAGAGATTTATTAGTTCGTAAGCCGCGTCACTGGAAGTTTCGGCTTTTAAAATGTTTTTGCGACGGAGACACTTGTACTTACATTAGTTACATTGTAAAGAAGCTTCCAGCTGGCGCAAAGCCATGAGGGGTGTTGGTTTTTAAAATCAACGATAAAAACACAAAAGTATCGTTTCCATAAACCTTAGTTTTAAGTATATCGAGTAAGCGAGGAAACCATTTGAGGGAGCGTCGTATTGTTCTAGAATTAGTAGGGTATAGTGTTTTGCAAACATTTCTTGCCTCCACCGACAGATTCCTCGGATGGCGTTCCAACTTTATTATCATAACATGTTTTGTTTATCTTTAAGCTAATGTTTTCGACGTTGTCGCAAACTACAGACCCTGTTGATGTAATTGCTTCGTTCGATTTGTTTCTATTATCAATTCAATTATATATCACAACAATATTCGTGGCGACCATTTGATTCTCCAGCGTTTTCATACCTTCTAAAGTGTTTGTTGGCAGAGTAACATCTTTAGTTCCGAAAGCATTCCCATTAGTTTTAAGTCGACAATTTTTAACTAACATGACTAACCGGATTTTTTTTTCTTTCCTCCCCTCCTCTAACCCACTAACCTGCCAATTCCTGGTGAAAATGGTAGGTCCACCCGCCACTTCACCATACCCAGCGCAAGCTAAACCAATTGATCCTTATATAGCGAAGCGGCGGACTGCGAACCATCCGTGCCCGGTTTGTGGGAAACATTACGTGAACGAAGGCTCTTTGAGGAAACATCTCGCGTGCCATCCGGAGACACAGCTCACCAGCAGCCTTCGTATGTGGCCTTGTTCTGTTTGCCAGGCAGTGTTTACACATGAAAACGGTAACTTATTTTTCTAGTCCTATTTTCTATCATAATCATTGCAGCTGGAGAACGTCTTGGTGGTTTTGTGTCATAATTATAGCACTATTCTAATATTAACTTATGCGATAAATAAAAATAATTGCTTTTAGTTTTAAATTTACTTTAGATTATTGCATAAATTATGGAGGAGGCCTTTCTTTGAGCGTTTTCAATAAATTTCTATTAGGATCAGAAGGACGCGACCTTCATAGTTGTTATTTTGAGTCTATTTACAGAAAATAACCAGCCAGCAATTTACATACTTTTTATCTTCTATTACTAACCATCCGATTGAATATGGCAAATGTGGTGCTGTGATAGGTTTTGTATCAGCAAATCTACATTTTGGTACTATTAAAGTGAATTCATGGGGTTACGAACACCCCACCATTCTAGAGAGAACTGTTGTAAGAGTTCCTTCTGCAAGTTATCACCGACCTTACGCTTTTCGGAATGGTAGTCATTTTTTCTATGTAAAACATCAGTTGCAATGCTATACCGGTATTATCAAAAGTGATACTGTAAGCTGTGGTCTTCTCGAAGGGGCCCTTGAGCTTAGTCACTCCGGGAAGTGCCCACCTTAACAAACTATTAGTTTGGCAGCTTCACAATGCGGAGATATAGTAAAATTTGTGATTTGAGGCTCTCCAAGGTGATTCTGGCTATTTAAGTATAATTTGAACTCGTTTATCTATATAATCTCCATCGCTGATGATGCATAAATAGTAAGTTCATAAATCTCACAACTTCTCTCACGTCTGAATGTACTTTTTAATTGTAAATTTAATTACTTTCACGATACAAGATTTTACTATCTTTAATACTCCTATTTAATATTTCATTCGTATTTCAGTTTTTCAAATTATTTCTTTTTCCACTCCTGCCTTCTTATGTTATAGTTTAAAAGTTTTTATTTTTAATTTGCATCATATCTTACAATTCTGATGCACACATTACACGACTTTAAAATACAGACAGATTCGCGAGTTGAAAACTGAACAACAAAATATGTCTGCAAAATTAATGTACATAACCCTATTTGTATTAATGTCAACAATGCTTCTGTTCATTGATGAATTATTGGTGTTATTTAATCGATATCATTGTTTGTGTAATACATTATAACAATCAAAACTATAATTATACACAATACTTTTTTCTATTTTACGCTTTATGTTGTACTGTTTCATATAAATATAACAATACATATTCATATAATTAATGTAATTTCTAGTTACAAGGTGGCAAGAAAAGATTCACCTCGGCAAAATTATAGAATGTCTTCACCATGTTGCAGGATTACTATCCCACATGGAGCACATGCGTATGGAGCCGAAGCATCAGTTCGCGGCGCAGTACGTGCTATCGCGGGCTGCCGCTGAGCGACGAGAGCGTGACATCCTGGCGGCCGTGTCTGCGTCGGCCGGCGGCTCGGGCCTGCTCAACCTTGCGCCGCCTTCGCCTGCACACTCCGACTCCTCTTCCAACGGCCGCCTCTCGTCGTCAGCAGGCTCCGAAGCGGGCGCCGCAGTCAGCAAACTCACCGACCTTCTTCGCTCCAATAATGGACACCAAGCCTACGGCGATGAACGAGTCGCGGCCATCGCAGCCGCCGCCGCCAACATGATGGCCCAGCCCGGCGACGGCGCCAACGCAGTTCAAGTCGCCGCTGCGAACCTAGTCTCCGCCATGCGACAGCAGTTGGCCCGCGAGCCACAGCCCGAGGTTCCTGCGCCCAACGAAGCAACACTCCGCATGCAGCAAGCCGAGGCCCTTCTCAGGAGTCAAGCGGAGGCGCTGAGACTTGCCGTGTCGCAGGCCGCCGCCGCTCACGGCACAGAACCTCCCAGCCCGCTCCGACACAACGGTGGCTTCCCCGCACAACCCAGCGACGCTAGCGGACAACTCTCCCCCGAACTCGTCGAGGCCTTCCGGATCGCACAGGAACAACGCTTGGAACAGGCGCTACGGTTACACGACCCACGCATGCTTGGCTTCAATATCCCATCGCCGCAACAGGTCGCCCAACAGGCAGCTCAGCAAGCGGCACAACAGGCGGCGCAGCAAGCGGTCGCTGCACAGCAAGCTGCGCAAGCTCAGGCCGTCCAAGCTCAACACATGCAGCAGTCCTCGCTACACGTTGCACAGGCTCAAGCCGCTCAAGCAGCACAGCAAGCAGCACAGCAAGCCGCACAGCAAGCTGTCCACCTCCAACAAAACCCTCAACCGTGAAAATTTACTTATTACTAATCTGACGCTGTTTCGTTTCAGCCTTAAACAAAAAACCTTACCTTTTGGTATACAAAACAATAATATAGGTTATATTTTCGGATACGAAATTTCATTTTCCCGCAGAGCGAAGCGAAATCGCCTCTGATTGGTAATTGTTTTACATGCAACAGTTCTTTTACGGAATTCATTCAAAATTGTTGTTTTTTTGTTTTCCCTCGAGCCGTTCGGAAATTATACAATGTTTGTCTACTAATATTATAGATAGAAGTAACTGTTGTACATAGGGAACGTATATCAAGGACTTTAGTCTGTATATATTAATTTTAAAAAAAATAATACCTTAAAATAGTTGAATGAACAAATCGGAACAAGAAACTCGCCCGAACAAGTGACTAGAGATAGGAGACAGTGACAAATAAATTCAGTGCAATCTTCGATTTATTCGTTTGGTTATTTATCGAATGTTTATTATTGAGATATTTATTTTTATTAGCTTTTACCACGGAGCGATGTGTTTCTTAGCTTAGTACAAACTATTGGATGTGCCAAACTGTTTTTAGCACGTTATTTTTATCGCATTTAGCGAGTTCTTTGCAATACTTAGTTATCTGTAGTTATATTTATTGTATATAATTTTTAAAATCGTTACTTTTAACATTTCACGCAATAACACGTCTTATGCTAGTCACATTTAGAACGCACAAATATTCTATTTTTAAACAAATTCAAAATTATTATTTTTTTATTCTTTATTACGGATTGCCAGTTGCTATTCTATTATTTTTATGTTATTATTAAAAATGAACGCCATATTAGTACTAAAACTGTACATACATTAGGCATATTATTGAATCTTATGTTTTTAAACATATAATATATTTTATTATTTTACAGATATTTTTTTTATAAAGTAATTATTTACAAGGCGCGAAGAGTTGTAAATGGATGTATATTGATTTTTTTTTCTTGAAAGAAGACTGCCGTTGATTTCGTTTGTAAATATCTAGACGAAACGAAGCGACACTAACCGATTTTTAATCGATATCCGCACAATATCGATTCACACAGACGTCAGTCGAAAACGATTCGACAACTCGAGAATTACCTACTTGGAACAAACACTAGACATTCATATACTTATAACAGAATGTTAATACAGCCCACAATACATTTTTAATTTTCCAAACGACAAACTACAATAGCCCGGGTGACTAACCGTCACATAAGCTTCATGCTTTTTTAATGATACACTGCGTCCGACGCTTTCAGTGTTGCCACTACAATAGTCCCATAGTTCACAAAATTGCGAAATTGTCCCCAAACTGGATAATTTCGCAATTAAAGTTTAAGAATGTCAAGTGTTGCAGAATATTAATTCTTTTAATATTATCATCATGTATTATAAATAAGACACAAGAATCGCGTGTGAACACGACGTTAGCGAGTTTACACGCGGGTTTTGTGATACACGTATAATCATAACATAGGTAAGGTTATAGTAAGACGATTTAATGTACGTAATTATTTTATTCTTCAATTAATATTGGTATTGCAGTAGCAGTGTGGAATGCAGGCGGACATCGCCATGCTAAAACACTGCGAATGCATACCAATGTATATAGAGTAAAAAAAAACAATGCAATAGCCCAAAAAATCATTATAATTTAACTTCTTGACGTTTATTTTCGAGTGGGAGTTTTTAATTCGATCGATTTTAATTTCACACGTTCGTATTTTGATTTTGAAATACAAAACTTTTCGGCGGATTTTTATTATGATTTGGTGTGAGAAAGGCCAGTTGTCGACGCGACGAACCCAAATGGGAGATTGATTATTCCAAGGAAACGTGAATATCCGGTTTTACACGATAATACGAATTCGACTGACACAAATAGAGGATTATTAATAATAAAGAAAACACACATAAAACTGATGACGTTTTTTTACGCGCAAAACAATAACGGATTGCTATTTATGTAAAAAAAATAATCTCCTCATAAATTTAATATATAAATAAATTAATATAACAACAAAAGAAGTTCCTATGAATATTGTATAAATGGTATTGTTTTTACTTTAGGACATAGTAGAAGGCAAATTTTATGGACGTTTGGTATTTTTAAAGTTATAATTAACGAAGCATCTCGTTAGGAGGCGACGCTAGCGACGCTCTCCTTGTACAAAAGATGAAAGCACGGATCGTGTATCCTACATTAGTTGTTTAGAGCGAAAGTTACGTTTCCAAGAAAGTGTTCATGACGTCACATCCGTGCACTCGACGCGGCGCTGTTGTAGTTGTAAAAAAAAACATATTTGTAAAAATTAAATAGAAAAATAAACTATTTTCGACGAGACGGAAATTTTACTATAGGATTTTTTGAATTTAAACCAAAATTATAGTTAGGGTTATAGACGCGCGGTTTCGGTTGCACGGTTGCCACGTATTCTGTGATCATCGAAAATGGAATAGTTAATATTAAAAAAATAACAGATCGTGTCTGAGAGTTTGTCAGAGGTTACTTTTAAGTTTTCGACAGTTAAATTTTTTAATGTTGAAGTGAAAAAAAAGATACAAAATGGAAAATTTTTTCTACATTTATTTTATGATAAAAAATTTCTTAGATAAGCTGTGTACATTTAATATTATAAAGCCTAACTAATGATAAAATTGCGATTACAGCGTCGCTTGGGAAACGGAACTGAGGGAACGTCTAATATGATTTTGGTTAGAATTTCCTTCAGGTCTGTTTTGTTTAGTGTCAATAGTAATGGATTTTGTTGTCGAAATGACCGCGTGGATCCACGGTCTTCAATACCAAGATGCGTTGTCGGCTTGTTTCCCCCTAGAAATGGTTGTGGCAACCCTAACGTTATAGTTTGATTGGCAATTTAAGGTTTATATTTAATAATCGATAATTGTTTTACATGTTGTGTTATTTAATCGGAAAGTTGGTTGAGTTACATCAATTCGATGTGACATGAGAATCTTTGTGTTGTGAATCTAAAATGTAATTTGTAAAATTATACAAAAAATTTGTTACATGGAAAATGAATAAAAAATTCAACAAAATTACAAATCTAGATATATTGTTGGAATTTATGACTTGCCTACATTTCATAATGCAGGTTGTTAAATATATATATAGAAACATATACAACTGGTGTTGTTTAATATAGACAGTCAGTTGTATGTCTGTCTATTTGTAAATCATGTCGCAGTAAAACACTTGCGATTACATTACATTCTTTATTTCAAGTTAATAAATGCTGTGTTAACTTTTAAAAATTATAACATTGCAAGATGTGATAAAAAAACTTTTTTTGGTATCACATCCTGCAATATTTATTTGCGGAAGTTATTGCAGTAGTTGATTGTTAAGTTTTTTAATAAATAACTTGCCGTTGATTTGAATTACACATCCTAATTGTCTGTTAAAGTTTACTTTTGAACGCTTTGTCGTTTTCGTTTGTTGAATTGGCTTGTTTCATTGAATATTTAGACAAATATACACATTTATTCGTAATATTAGGTGTAGACAGGATAGCCAGGTTTTCAATTAATCACTCACGTAGTCTTTAGCGTATGTATCTCGTACTGTAAGTTAGTATAATTAATGTAATGTAATACATGGGTTCGATTATAAAATTACTCGTAACAAACACGTATGTATTTTTTATAAACGGACCCACGATAAACATAGACTAGGTTTTTTTATCGATAAATACACTTTGATTGCTTAGTCTATGTTACGTAAGTAGTAAACAACGAAATAAAAAAAAAATAAATACAAAAAAAAATCTGTGTAACTTAAATGTCATAGATAACGCGATCAATATTGTTGTTCTAATGCGGACGGTTTCTGTCCCTTATTCGTGTCACAGCCATTTTGAAGTGGAAACATTGTTCATGATTTTAAAAAAAAAGTTAACCGCCAAAATCAATTTCTTTTCGATAAACAAAACACTATTTACAATATTTTCGACGTCAAGAAAACGGTTCACCTCGAAAAACACATTTGGTTATAATTAAAATTGGTCGACAACGCATTACTTTTTCCTCTACGTTATCGTATGCCTAGCCTCTGCAATGTCACATAAGGCAATTTGCGTTGTTACGTATTTTCCTTTGTCAAATAAATCACGTAAAATCTTTTTAAAGTCTAATGAAATTAATTTTATATATATTTTTATTATATTACGTATTTGTTTATTCGAACAACAAAAATATGTTAACAATTTCGTAAACAATCATATAATTCATTATTCGAATCGTTGTATTCTAGTCTCTGTTTTACTTTATCACGCTTTTGTAAATTTCTTATATTAATTGTGATAGTGTCGCGAATGGTTTCGACTCATATAAAAAAAATATTGTACAAATGTGAACACTCGAAAATGTAAATTAAAAATGAATCCTTGGAAACGATTAAGTGTATAGAAAAAAAAATACATTCAAAATTAAAATATTTCGGCGTATAAATTGTAAAATTCGTATTAGTGATTTAGATTAAAAAATTACGATTAGGTAGAAGTCAAAATTCGTGTTTGGCAAATCTTATATAAACGTATGGAATATAAAACACTCTGTATATAATTTTAGAGATGTGACGTGATATTATTAATACGCAGGTAAACTGCTCAAGCTGTTGGATTTGTTTCAAAATAGATTCAAAGTCGTCGCAATAAGGTCGAGTTTGTAACGGCAGCTTGAGTGAGCTGCACCTACCTAATCAATGTTAAGGCAAAATCAGCCTTGTCGTAAGTGAATACGTTTTGGAATAAAATAACTAGATCATAACAGAAACCTGACATGTCAACGTTTTTGTTTTTAGTTAGTATTTTTGTATAGAGTTATTTACGCAATATGAGTTAATTTAATGTTTAATATTTAGCTATAAATTGACGCCATGTTTTATTTTACTAATTATTTTCGAGTTAGAACTGCAATGTGTTTATTGAATATTATATTTTTTTATATAAAAGTTATTTTTTTTTGTACTTGATACGTAGTCAATGTAACGTACGAACTGCTGTGTAGATAATAGTTAAGTTTTAGTGTTGAATTATTTTAAATGATATCATTTCATTTTTTTTTTCTAATTTTACTGTTTATCGAACAAAAAATTAACCCATTAATTTTTAAATGAAAGTTTTAGTTATAACAACGGGAAATGCTTATTGTGTCATTAAAACGAGAATAGTAACTATTGCCGAAACGGTTAGCTATAATTATTTTAAAAAATAAAAAAGGATGATTTACCTGTTTGTTTTTATTTCAACCTTGAGCATAGAAGTATTTTAAACTTCATGTCCATTGTTACTATCTTTTTAAAAAATATTACAGTTCTCATGGACATAGACATGGTTCGACTATATGTATTGTAATATTTATTTATAAACATATCTTTAAAAGCAATCTTTTTTACCGTACTGTCACTGCTGTCCAAATGACATTAGCAGATTCGCCAAGTCTGAAGTGGCAAGGCGCTGACGGCGTTCGGCCTAGAATGTCTAAGATAATGAAGCTCGAGGGCCCCCGGCGGAACACTTCTATCTAATGCACAATTCTACCTCGTTTTTGACGGGACCGGTTGGTTCCCGAATAGAGCATCAGTTCCTATGTAAAGTAAATTAAACGGTAATGTTTTATTTATGTACAAGACACTTATAATTAATCATCAGTTATCATACGTTCATTCATGATTTACTGTTATATTAATTAATATCATACCGTATGTATTTATACACCAAATTATAAATATACGTGTATACGATATTTATAATTTGTATTATAATAAAAATACAAATATTACAATACGTGCAATGTTATACTTAAGTGATAAACAACTAGGCTAAGCGATGCCAAGTCATGCTGGAAACCAGTTCGTTTCGATACAAATATTATCTTCTCTTCTTGCCTTCAAACCAAAAACAAGCTACAAAATCTCGACTATTAATCATAAACTAACTTTAGTCTTGCAAATTCTTCAGAAATACGTTTCAAAAGCTCACAATCACAATTATGTTTTATCGCGCTTTGTAATTATACGGTAGTAATTAGTAATTGCTTCTATTTATAATAAATAAATAGAAATTAATTTAAATTTACGTACATATCATAAAAGTTGTGTGTCTATTTCCTATTGGTCGTTATCTAAGAAGGTTTTAATTATGTTTTTATTTACTAACGAGAGATCCATGTTGAATGGCAAAAG
>DWIC01000813.1:0-10416 GCA_018248135.1 Battus belus | reverse complement strand
GGCTAGAACACGCAATTATGCACGTGAACTGAGTGTATATAGTATATATATATGTATCTGTTTACAAATGCTTACAAATTTTACCTGTTTTTCCCAAGAAGATTCTATCACTTGACATAAATAGATGTTTTCTGAAAATCTTTCGACATAAATAACATCGCGACTGCCCTCTCCTATCGAATCGTAAATCAATCTTAATCAATTGAACTGTAGTTATTCCGTGTGGTTTGGTGTCTGAGATGTTCGCAAGAACTAAGTTGTACAATTCACATAGTGTAAGATTATTTCAATAAGACAAAGTATGAAGTATATGTAACAGCTCCCTAGCATTTTACTGGTAAACTATGTTTCAGTAAAGATATTAACGCGCCATTAAAGTATAGGATGGCTTATAACATTCCAAAGTTATACGAGCTGTTAATTTATTCTATAAGATTAATAGATGTGGTAATTATTTAGAAAAACATGAACTTAAAGTAATATTCATGTACAAGACTATTTGCAATACAATTTTAAATACAGCGATAATTAAAGTTTACAAGGTGGTGAAAATAATTTGAACGCAGAACGGTTAGGAACTAAACGAACTCTGCAAACGTAAATGTCAGCGGGATCCATTCATCGTGAAACTGAAGAAGAGTACGGCGCCTTATTCAAAACAAGCGAGAGCCGGAGGAAGGTAAAGAGAAAATGTTTTTATTTGTATTTGCAAACGACACTCATCACCAACAAAGCGCTTTTGACTGGCTCCGCACCGGCTGCAATGTTCCGCGGCGTTTAATCGGCACCGGCACAGGCAGCGGCTGCTGGGCGTCTGTTGCGCCACTACTGCGACTAGCGTTGCGTCGCGTGCACACGTGCGCTTCGTACTATACCCGCCATTATGTGCCCTATTCATTCCAGTGAAAAGGATTGAATTCCCGCACGCCACGCCGCCGGATTTAATATATCCGCGCGCGCCGTGCTCCACGGCACTCGGCTTTCACGTCTCCCTCGACCGGCATTATGCCTCTAATGTCACTTAATTTACCGTCTAGGGCCTCCTCAGGTGAATGCAGCCTACAAGAGCTGGTTTAATATAAAAATTCGCTCGTTTTTTTCCCCGTCACGTGAATAACGTTATACTGTTGCCTCTTTTAAGAGTAAACGCGTAGAACTAATGGGATTAAGAGATCAGCAGTTGTGATTTTTTTTATCGAGGGACCGAAATAATTGAACAAGTAATTGAACACCAAAACTTTACAACGACAATAGCCGTAGGCATAACTAGAATAACCCGAACCATATTGGAAGGGAAAAACTATTGAATCGCAAATTGTTAAAAAATACAAGACTATGCAACGAAATCACACTAGTGTTGTAATTATACACAAAGAACGACTTCAGAGCTGTAGCTACCGTGGGACGTTAGGTTCCTATGACAATAAGTAGGATAGTAAATATTAAAATACTAGTAGAATAACTTTTAAAATTATTCACGCATTTTCACACGGGATTCTTATTGTAGTAGTAGAATACAGGAGGAGAACACCTGCTGGCAGGATTCTCCGACTATAGAAAGTGACACACACTGACAAGAGCAACCAACCATTTCGATCGTCTCGAGGGCCCTGGTCCTCTCCGCCTAGTCATTCTGCAAAGTCCGTCCAAGCAGGTACTAACACGGTGGCCTCCCGATTAAGAAAAAACCATCAAAATAGCTCGAGGCTCCTGGGAAGCCCTCGGATTCCAATTAAATAAATTACTGTTTAGACCAGAGACGCCTTTAGCGTTTTGTCAACTCCATCCCGCGGAAAATCTTTAAATAATGTTAAAGCTAACAATGACTACTCGTCAAAAGAATGTTAAGCAGACCAGGTCTCTTATACCTCAATTTCAAACCTTACAGACTTGTTTCACTATGACATAGCCATCACAACAATCGAAACCTCCCAGAACATATTACTCTGGCCAAGTTATAACTTTATCTAATAACCGAGGGCAGAAAGTTGTTTTATTGTTAAACTATTGACGATTATAAACGTTTGTATATAATATGCTGTTTTGACTTTTTTTTTTTAATTTTCCGTAAAAGTCATGCTTTGTAGACTCTTGTTTGAAAAAAATTTTTTTTTTGCATCATTGTAATGGACAGTACATTCCCATCATTATGTCAGCCGGTAAACGCCCTCTACAAGGCGTAGACCTCCCCCTAATTTTGCGACGGCGACTTTGACTTTGTCATTAGTTTACCTTGTGGGAGATCTACCCTCGTCGCGTTTACCTGCACGACATATGTTTTACAATCCAGTAAAATGGTGTTCATTACATGGTACAAGAACCTATTGAAACATATATTACATTAAAATTGTCTGTCGGTTTTTCCATCCATTCACAAAGCAATCAGTACACCAATCAGACGACGAATGTAAATAAATATTGCACAGTACGACCGTCTATTGCGAGTTGCGAGCGTTACTCACGCGATAAGCTGATCTAATAGAATTTGTCATCAGTTAAGGTTTTCGTGCGAGGGATTTGCAATGATAACGGCTGCCACGGCGTAGGGAATCCCAATGCGCGGCTAAGTGTGTAAAGCGTATGCTGATTAGGTTATTTAAATGCTTCGCATCAATGCACCAGCTAATTGTATGCATTCATTTTACACGAGAACCCACGATTGTAGTGCCGTTTCATTTTTTTTATCACCAAGGTAAATTTTACATTGCCTGCAAAATTGTATCAAATTATCCAGACAGTCTTTACACTAGTATTTGTGATAACACAAATTCAAGATTTTATTTTTCAATCTTTAACATTTTTTATTAGTACATATATTCCATGAGCAGACTGAAACTTCCGTGAAACAATTTTATATAATTCAGTTTGTGAGTTAATTAAATAGAATTGCCACTGCTTATTAACAAGTCTCCAGAGGAGTGGCGACAGCGTCCTCTTAATACCATAACGATCGCCAACCACTCTGTCAAACCGTAGCGACCATAAATATTGGAGAAGACCTATGCCTTACAGTGGGCATCTATGGGTTGAAACGACAATTTTACGATTTTACAATGCATAGGGTGATTGGTTATAGGTGTTCAAGCTTAAACGGAGTGAATGCATAGCTCGAAGAAAATCTTAAAGCTTTCACACTATTTTAAGTCAATAAAATATTTTACATTTATTTATTAATTTTTTGTGTGAATATGACAGGCTCAGGCAGTAGTAGATCTGCAGGGACAGACAGTAAACAATAATTAATTTAAAGTATGTAGTAATCTCTTTAGTAATTTCTTACTATATTATCATATCTAGTAATATATAATATATAACAGATGAAAAAGTTTATGTAATATACAAACGTTTACATCTATTACCAATATGTATGCAATAGTCTTTTATGTTATCACGAATACAAGTATATTTTTATTATTAGGACAGTTTTTTATTACTTAATATATAATTTTTTTATTTTACAATGTACATAAACGCAAGGAGGTAAATTTTCAGAAAAGAAAATGTGAAATTTTGCAAAAGGAATTGTCTTTAATAGAAAACGCAGCTGCCTCAAGATTGGCATTACTTGGAAAAAATTGTAAAAGGAATACTTTATTCAACTCGATCGGACTGAAATACTTTTTTAAATTAGGGAAAACAGGTTTTCAAATTGAACGCAAATTGAAATAATAATTGAATAAGTGAGAATCTAAGCTGAACGTTTTATGGGTAAAGATATAAAATATACAACCGTTGTTTCCATCGTACGACAAAGGAAGGTATTTTTAATAATGATCATGTTTTATTCGACAATTATTACTCATTACGCAAAGGGATTGCTGTTGACAGGGGAAGCCCCTCATTTGTCTATTACAATAAATATTCATTCCTCGGCAATGGCCGTCCTTCATGTCAAATGCAGAAGCGTGTCTGGCAGGTCGCAGCGGGGCCCCGGCCGCCCGCTACGAGCGCAACTCTTTATTATGGACATTATTTCATTTGCCGGCATTAAATTCTTTAAAACTTAACCGCCTAGTTTATATCATACATAGAGCTAAATGGAGTTTGAAATTTTTTTGTATAAATTGTCGCCATGTACGATGTGATCACTCTCAAACTATTAAAATGCGGCAGGCCTATAACTTCTTACAGTCTGCAGAGATGGATGGTAAGAAATATTTAATTTTGACATGTATTAATTGGAATTTCAAAATATTTTATTTACTATATTATCATAACGTTATTTATTAATTCTGGAAGTATTAATTTTTTTTTGTACCAAACGAAAGCAAGTATACAATGTATAGGTCTATACTTTCGCCGCGTTAAAGATAAATCTGTCACTAAACCTTTCTATTTAACGTCACATCTTTATTAGTCGAAGGAAGGCACCACTTGCTACACACCATCCTTGCGTATGATTATTTGTGGTACGAAAGAGTGTTATCAATAATGTCTTTTCCTCATGGCAGTAGTAATAGGAAGTAATGTTTTAGACTTCATTAAACTACTAGACCTCTATCCATATGTTATTCGTTGTACATAATTTGTTTTTTTTTCTTTTAATACTAAAACATAACCTTTTTATTGTATTTCATTAGCAGAGCCTGTCTGTTAAAAAAATTTCTTTTTTTACTATTTACCATGTAATTGTTTATTTTTCTTCATGCTTTAACGAAAATGAGGTAATGAAAATTGATTGAACCATTGTTGAGTAATCATAGCAGTATATTCTGCCCTTTTCTTTTTATGTAAAAAATCAGAATAACTTTTGATTGGTATTGAATACAATATATATTTCTGTTGTGCTGCATTTAATTTCAGATCGCGAGTTATGGAAATGTTGGCGTACCTTGATATTTGAATGTCTAATACTTGTTTTATTATTAAAACAGCCAAATCGGCTCCGCTGCGAAAATAATTGAATATCGCATAATTGTCCGCACGCCTTACATTACACAAATTGAATTGTATCTTTTATTCATAGATCCAATCATCCTCCGTGCCGCGGGTGGTCGTCGAAAGGCGCCTGAGTGGTAACTCGAACAGAACCTGCAGGACGCACCAATTTGTACACCGTCCCTCTTTCTCGCAATCTCTCGTCTCAAGCGAGAGAGAGTGACGTGAAATTACAATTAGACCGCAAATTATCGGCTTAGTTAACCAGTGTTGTTTCCATTTCATTTGGAATTAACGGGACACTTCCGCGACGCCGGACGGATTGTGTCGAAATTTACAACAATATCGTCACTCGACTGAAAATTTGTTACTTTTATTTTGCAATTAAATATTCACTCTCGGTTATCACGCTGAGATTGTAGTTGCGTTTATATCTATTTTATAGGTTTTTTTGTTTAAATTACATAAGCTAGCACCATATAATTATTGCGTAGGAGATAAAAAAAATTAATTATCTTCAAAACGCAAAATGATGAAAATATGGTTGGGTGGAAAACGGTAGCATTAAAAAAAAAATTTCTTCATGTCAATCATTATCACTACGAAGCTGTTAACTAGGACGTTTTACTTTAGTTAATAATTAGGAGATTGATTGTAAATTGCTCAGTGGACTTGGTTCCTTTCATATTCAACTTTTGCAGGTTACAAAAGTGCAAAGGTTATGAAGATATAACGATTGACTCGATAAACAGGTTACAATAGGAATAATAACTATCTTCTTTGTTTGTTAACCGATGCTTTGTAATTAATACAAAGTGTGTTTATATATTTTTTTTTATTTTACATACGTATTAAAATGTTACGTAAAGGGATATTTAGAATAAATCATTTATACCATTGTTTAAAGGATACATCTCGTACATTTTGTCTTTAGTACTTATACTTTAGTGACAGCCCAAGCTGAGGTCTTCTCGTGTAGGCCCTAGAAGCGTTCACAGAAACGATCTAAGAGTTCAGCGACCTCCAAATCCGGTGAAATATTAGTATTCAGAACTCCCCGAAGAGCCCATGGTTTTCACTAAAAGAGGCTTTAAAAGAGAAGCTAGGCGTAGCTAGCTGCGCCCTGCAACCTCCAACCCTCGGAATCTGTAAATGCCAATTGGGCAGCAGTGACAGTCCGGTCCAAAAAAAAAACACTTGTGCTTAATATTTTAGGAATGGAAGAATATCGCCACAGTTTATCTCAACACCATCACCATAAAGTTCAAAAAATAATGTAAACAACACAAGTGAGTTCTTACCGCCTCTACCTACAGGCGGTTTGTTAAAACAATTTATGTTAATTGTTGCTCATACTCGGATTGCATTAACTTTTCTTAAATAACTTATGGCTACAGAAGAAATATTTGAGCAGCCAACGCCCAGTTAGAAATATTTCTTCCGCAACGCATCTATTATGTTTGTTTATAACAAATTGCGAACAACAAAGTTAACAAATCTTTTCATACATAAAACTTTGACAAACTAAAAAGAAATCAGGTTCAATTTATGTAAGCTGGTAGAAGTAACTAATTAGTTTTTGCCATATATGGCTTTTTTAAAACAGTGGTAGCCCAGCGGTAGAGGATTGAGCACTGCTAGTATATGTCGTGGGTTCGATTTCCGGGATACATTCTTATACACAATTCACACTTTCTGCATTAATTATATGGTATTGGCACTGCTCACAAAAAAGTTTCTTGTAATGGACGTCTACATTTGCTTATTTTTGTCTGTCATCTTCCCGCCTAAGATACTATATCCGTACTGTACAAACGACAAATGCATGTAAACGAATCCTTAGCTCATTACCAGAAACCAAAAAGATAGGTTATGCAATTTTCATATAAACTATCCAGCTAATATATAGTATTATTTCTTATTGATGCAAGTATTGCTATTCTATTTATGTTCACATGGATTCTGTTGAAATCGATGCTGTTAGGCTTTGTAGAGCTGTTAGAGCTTCATCAGTACCACTGTTCACCGATCCGGTATGTTAGCTAAAATCCCTATGGATTCTTAATATTTATAAATGTGTTGTAAATTACTTTCATCCGTAAAGACATAAATAAAATAATTGAAGCCGTAGTCCTTTGTAAGCGACGGAGGTGCGAGCAGCAAGCGATGACAGCGATATACTGTCAACGTGTCCACGATGATGAAACGTTGATAAACTCGATCAAACAACGAAACCGACGCGGCTTTATTTCCCAGAATAAACACCCAATTACGCTTCTCCGGTCGAATGCTTTGCATAACTTGTCAATAATAATCTGCCTTACAGTACTGACGTGTTCGAGCGCTTAGCACAAGACTTAATTTAATTTTAAATGCTTATAATAGCGATATTTTAATTATTTATTTACAAATAGTTTGAAACAATCATTAATAACTCCTATAACTTAATATTAATTTCGCGTTAATGAATATATCCTAATGTAACGCATTAAATAATACATCGTTTTAAAGGCGATACAATATTAATAATATGTTATCGACTGACATTTAAATTAATTTAAGAACGTGTTTAAATAGTAACAGTAGAAAATAGACCACAGTTTTCTCTTTCACTGATTTCCTCGACTTAGATCCGTAGTGTAGGCTTCCTAAATCTCTACACTTTGACTCTCTAATTTGGTTAGCGAGGGTTGAACTACCGCCCATTTTCATGATACCATCCCTCTATAGCGTATATGAAATTGCCGACGCCCACGTTGAATGTGTTGTGAGAAATTCCCGTGTTAAAGAGATGTTGATATTCGATTGGCATGCAATCGCTTAATATGAAACCGCGTTATAAAAGTGCCATGTTACAGGAAAGATTTCTATAAAACAATGTATATAAATGACACATTTAACTGCGTATAGCTTTCATTGTAATCCAAGAGGCAATTGCAGATTCCGTGGAGTCGTGGCTGCAGTGGGCGCCTAGCCTAAAACCTCTTTAAGGTAGCGAACGTCCAGATCTACCAGGCGAGCCTCAGCTAGGACCTCGATTTTAGCTTCGACAAACCTTAGTACAGTGCGACAGAAATCCGCTGTGCAGTGCGTTAGGAAAACGCACATACACCGTGCGCGGTACAGCTGTTTCGGTCAGGATATAAAACCAATATTTGAAATGAGGTTGACAATTATGAATAATTATATCAAATTGTTGTCGACCATTTTGAACCATCTTACTAGCAATTATTTTTATTAGTTTCCATTTAACCAAATTAGTCCATTGGTTCTGTATTGTCTACCTATAATACGGTCCTGAAATTGTTACTGTTATTTCATATAGTTTGATCGAAAAGTTAAATTAAAATATGAGTTTGACGAGCTGAACTGAACGTGACAAACGATATTTCGTTTTCAATAAAATAATTGCTGTGGGCCACGTGACACGGTCCTGTCGAAATCGCATGTTAGTGATAAGTAAGTTTAATGGAAAATTTTCTCGATGAAAATGTCTTTGTTCGCTTCAGATGAAGTTGATACAGAATAATTGAATTTTATTAGTAGTTGAATTCTGTTCTGAAGTTATTCTGTTTTTTCAATAATAAAATTATCATATTTTCGTTTAAATGTACTGGGATGTGGTTTTGGTTTAGAACTGTACATTCTTGTATTGAATAACATTGCTACCCTAGTGAAATTTTCATATTCACGTTTTTGTTTTGAATAATGTAATTTGTGTTTTGTTGTTTTGTGTAATTGTAATTTGTTTTGAATAATGTAATTTAATTTTCTGTGCGGACAAAGTGTCACACAGTACCATGTGTACAAACAATCATTATCGAATCTCTCAAACCGTGGTGTCCAAAGAGCAATCACTTTTTTTTTAATTCCCGTCTGCGAGTGGTTCGGTCGGGCGGTGCAGACTGCTGTCCCGTGCGGTGACCACACGTCGAACCTGTCAATAGAACATTTTCGTGCGCCGAAAACTAAATCAGTTTTTACCGCAACAGATTGCGCTATTTGATCGACGGCTCGCGGTTAATATATCTTGTTTTGTATTCGAATATATATTGTGCTCATAAAGAGATGACAAAGAGTCTTATTTGAGTTCAATTTTAATTATTTTCCAACCATTTCATAATGGTTAGTAATAAATAGTAGAAAAGGCGAACCTTAACGATCCAACTGCCATATAGTAATAATATTCTTCACAAAATTAATAAACAAATAAGTTAAACCTCTCCACTCTCATAAATCCAAGTGTATAGTGTATAATGGTTCTATATCTAGAACCTCTATGGTGGTAGACTTTGTCGATCATAATTTCGGCCGAAGGACATGCTTAGCATTATTTAAAAATAAAGCTTGTACTTATTTTCTTAAAGTGGTGCGCATGTCATAAAGATCACTACCGTTGTTCCAAATTAGTATTTTAGTTAAACTTAAAAGAACTTATAAGAAAATTTTAATATGTTTTCCGAGCGCTTTAATTAATTCAAGTGTTAATTGAGAAGTTAATTACTTGTTATTTAAAGTGAATGGTAAATAAGTTAGGATGTACAAAAGTGCTGCTCTGCTGACTAAGCTATGAAGAGGGAGCAATGTCAGGCCACTATGGATGTCTCGCACAGACAATTTATTTCTTAAGAAACATTAATTTGGTTTAATATCACAATACGATGATTTTGAAAATCACTAGGAAACGCCATGTTCAACAGCGGTTGTCCTGTGGCTGATATAATGTCGCAGTGTACGATATTCGTTTATTTTAATTTCAGTCGTATGGTATGTTAGTGCGCCCGCGGAGTATATTCAAAAAGATTTCCCGTCGGAACGAATTCGCATTTTCCCCTTTCCGGCTCATTCGCGGCGGGTCATTGTATGCAAAACGTCGCGAGCAGACGGGTTTATTGTTCCCCAAGATTAAGGCGGGAATCCATTATTCAGGGCACCCCGGGCCCGCTCGCCAGATCCTATTCTATGCCTGATTTGCTTTGGATTCGTTCCCGTCTACCTGTACGAGAGTTGCGACGTTTAATCAGCCCTGAAATGAAAAAAAACAATGCCCGGTGACGCGGATTGGCGGGCCCGCGTGCCCGCCGGTTGTTTGCTTTGAACCACGTCGCCCGGTGACGGCTGGTGACTGCTTGCCTTGGCTTTTTTGTGTTTTGATTGCTGCTTGCCTTTTGATTTCTTAAAATTTAAATTAGTTGCTTTGTTTTTAGCAGCAAATGGCACTTATCCTTCAGATTATTATAATGATACATATCCGTTTCCGGTGTATATTTACAGATTCTGATCAGTTTCAGATCTTCACTGTTATTGCTAATTATCTTCTTCCATGTATGCATATAAGCGTCCAAAGCCTCTGTCTTACCCAAGACCACGGATTCAAAGCATTTCTAATATCGAGATCACGGAAACAATATATACCGTAATATAATTTGTGGATAATATGTTTTATTTCAACTAATAATGTTCGTTTAACACGTTCCCGCCGGCGGCCTAATTTGTAGTTCTCGCCATCTGACGGCGCTGTAAATCCTAGTTTGTTTC
>DWIC01000812.1:0-10417 GCA_018248135.1 Battus belus | reverse complement strand
ATATATAACAGATATACAATAATTCTGATAAACAGTATCACTTATAGACCGCCAATACCAAAAAATAATTCAAGTACTGACAGTACTATTAAAAAAAATTTACAGATATATTTTTTAATGTTAAATATAGGGAAAATTAAAAAATTACATGTATAATATTAATTCATTCTTGTCACTTAAAGGTTTGAAATAGTTTGCGTCCGATTTTCAGACTTAGTAAATAAACAAATGAAATTCCATAAGAATCTGTCAACCTGTCAGATAGGTATGACAACTAACACTGACACGAGAATTTTTTTATATATAGATGGATATATAGTTTATAAATATTCTCAGATCGTGCTGACCCTCGTAGGCGAGTCTATCGCAAGCAATGGCGACGTGTCCTCATTCCAGTTGGTGAGATGATTCGATAGGATATATATTAAAAGTTCTTCATAGTAGGTTAAGAATTTTTTGTAAAAATACTTTTGTCAAATTCTTCGAACTTTAAATCATTATATCTAAAATTATTGCTTTGTTTGTTTCTAGCTCGCAAGACTATCGTTCCCGACAGTTGAAACGGTAAGATAAATATTGTTCAAATTTTAAAATAATACATAAAATGGTTAAATGAATTAATGAGACGATGATGTATAACCAGACATCAGTCTGCTATTTAAATTCTTGGTGAAGTTGGTGCTGCTAGCCCGTAGGCTTTTACAGCTTCATCGAAACAGTCCACGGCGCTGTAGGGTATATTCTCGTTTTGATTTTTTTGCTGTTAGCCTATGCGGCTCTTACGTTTTGCGCAGCGACTCGCATACACACGTACGTGCCCTTGAGGTTACCTGAGCGGTCCGTCACCTTTTCTATCGCCTGGAGGTTGACCTCGGCATACAGCCGGGGATCGAACACTCGCATCTCGCGTGCCAACTGCTCCTGACTCGGGAGCCCCTTCTTCCTCCTCGTGCTCAAAGGTAGCACAGAGGGGTCGAAGAGTCCCACTCCGTCCGTGTCCACACTGCCGACCGTTTCCTGCGCAGATGTTGCCGCGAATTTCGCAGCCACTGCGCCAGGGCTCGGGGGCTTGGACCTCCTCTTGCAGGCTCTATTCCTGCTTGGTTCGGCCGATGAGCGAGGGACATCTGATTCGTCCTCGGTGTCACCGGCCGCGCTACTGTGATTTTCGGGGCGCGCGAATCGCCCCCGTCGATCACGTGTCGGGCCTGTTGGTCCGCCCGACACCACCTTCTCTTGTTTTTGGGCCCCGGATGTTAGGGGCCCAGCGGCAGACACCGAAGCGTCGCCGCGACGCAAATTCACAGACGCAAGTCGGAAACATTGTACTGATCTGGATCGCGACGGAGCTCTTGTAAATAGCTAAGTTCTGTCCTAAAATTACCAGATGGCGAAGTAGAAGAGCGGCGGCACGTGCTCCTCCCGCCTACCGTGCGACTTTCGTCCTGCTTCTCCGCAGACTTCACTCTCTTGTTCGGCGACTGCAAGGATAAACAAAAAAACTTTAATCCAACCTGCTAAAATCCTGTCCTACCAGTTAAGGTTTGCTTTGAGCTGACCTGATCGGCGGCGGATGCGCGATCGCTGTCGCTGTCCGAGGAGAAATGACGCGCGGGCGGGCGGAAGTTTGTGATGGCGGCGCGCAGTGGGCCGTCGCCCGAGCTGGCAGAGCTGTCCACCTCCTGGCCCTCGGCAGTTACGCTCTCGTCGAACATGGCCACGTCGCACCGCGTCTGACACTGTTTGTTACTTGTTGCCATGGCAACGCGCGACTCGCCCCCGCCGCGATGCGGCCTTCGCCGTAACTTACACACACGCGTCCTCAACTTTTCACAAATTGCTCGCAAGTCGCAGTTTAGATTGCACAACTGCCCCCCGCTCCCCGCGCCGCATGCTGGCGTCGCGTCTATTTCGGGGCAGGTGTTTACGTTTCTTGAAAAATGGGTCGCAGGAAGCCGGCGCTACCACGCTATGCATTAAAAAGAATATTCTTTTGCATCATGCAACTTTCTTGTTTTGAAAATTAAGCCCATGTTGTATTTGTCCAGCACAAGCAAGTGGTCTGTCTGCCCGGAGCCCATGCAAGGGCAAAAATGAAAGACTTCTAAAACATATAGATGACCGAACATGCAGGGGAATTAAACGAATATATTTTATTAAAGAATAAAACTCAAAAAATACAAATTACAAGACTTTTATTATATCATTTAAAATATAGAACGCTTATCGTCTGCGAGAACAGACGAATACTAATTAATAATCCAAGAAGTTTCATAAATAATAAAGAAAAAAAATAGTGCAAATTATAAAAAAAATATATATTTAACCGTAAATTGATGAAACGCAAATTGAATTCCGTTGGCGTTGACTCGGCGGACCTCACCAGCCGTCGGAGTTGCGACCGCCTTCTTTTGCACACGATTGTAACATTTATAGCAAAAAATATAAAACATGTAGCGGGGCTGCAATACAAAAAAACTAACAAAAAATATCTCAATAAATTGTCAAAAAATAACATCACACAAGATTTTCAAAATAAATCAGTGCAGGGCAGGGCGACGAACAAGCACATACAACGAGGTGTAGACGTCGCTGGTTAATGTCTAATTATGAGAAACAAATCAATACACATGTGCAATAACAATTTAAATTTATTCGACTCGACTAATAAGTTTCTCAGTGCTTCTATAACATATCTATAACATATCAATAACGATAACCGGTTGAATTGTAAAGGCGACTGTGTCTCGTCTCGCGCATCTCTCTTCCCTCTATAGAGTGGCAGTACCAGCAAGCCACGTGAGTGTAACGTCCGACACAACCCGCCCGGCTCGGGCGCCGTTCGCTTTATGCAACTTATTACAGGATAGGCGCACCAGCGATTGCACCGGAGCGGCATTGGCCAAACGGATCGGCCGAGCGTGCGCAAGTCGCGGTGAGCTCAGCTGACTTTCCTAATGAGTTCATCGCAGAGGGCGGTCAGCTCCTCGTTCGTCTTCGATTTCTGCGCCAAGGTCTCTTTGAGCGAGGAAATGTCAACGTCCTTCCTCTTCACCATGGCGTTCAATTTTAACATTTCGGCGTCGTGTGCCGTGTTCATGAGCTCCAGCTCGTGGTTCGCTCTGTTCAACTTGGAAGTCGCGTGCTGTTTCAGCAGCTCGTAGTTGTTATGCATTTTCAAAAAGTTCTCCTCGGTCTGCTTGAGCGAGGCCAGGTACGCGTCCTCCTTCACTTTGCAACTCTCAATAATCTGCTTACTTTTGTTGTATTTGCTGTGCAGGTCGTTGAACGCCAGCTCCATGCTGGCTAAATGTTCCGCTTGTTCGTTTCTCTCGTTTTTCAACTGCGACCGTTCCTGCGCGTGGCTCTTCTTGTCTTGCTCTATTTCAGCTATTAAACTTGCCATCGTTCTCTCGTACTCCTCTAACACTACCGCCATGCTTTTGTTAATTTTGTTTTTTTCCGACAGAGTATCGTTTAATTCGTTAATTCTCCGCAACTTTTGTTCGCCCTGCGACTCTAGACTTTTTATTTGAGATTCTAAGGTACATAACCTGTCCTTCAACTCTTTGCTCTCTAATCTGAGATTGTGGGCTTGAATTTCTTTTTCAGCCAATAACTCGCGCAGTTGAGTTAAAGCCTGATCGGTGTCATTGTTCTCCCTGCATTCGCGCGCGAAAGAGGTTTCGTGGTTCGAAGGAGAATTATTGGCACTTAACGAAAGCAGTCTATCGATGACGGCGATGGCGGGTGAAGCAAATGTTAAAGAGCGCCTATTTGTTCTAGGAGGAGTATAAGATCTGTTCCTCGGAGAAACTATCGAGTTAATAGCAGGATTTACGACCATCATCGGTTTCGAAACTGTTACGTTAGGGTCCTCGAAGTTGGTTTCAATTGGATTTGGAATATCTACATTAATGTTTGTATTTGTGGAAGTAGTCACAACTCTTTCATAATACGAATCCTCGGTTGAATGGATTTCTGAAATCTTTTTTGGCGTGCTCTGTCTTGTTCGTATTTTGCTGAAAATAGCCGAAACACCATCGGAAGGCAAACGCTTCGCGAAAAGTGGATCGAACTTCAGGAATAGGCTCTCCTTGCCACTATCTGCGACGACATTGTATCTATTCTGGTTCAAAAGGAATTCGTACGCTTCGGCATCGATGAACATTTCTTCATTGTCGGCTTTGTCGCGTAATCCTTGAGCTGAAATATCACTAAATTGGATTTTGTTATCCTGGTCACAAATTTTTTCGTTGCTGCTGGATTGTTCACTTTCGAAAAAAGGTCCTTCCGCGGTGTCCTCATCTTCGGTATTACCTTCGCCAACCGCAATATCATCTTTTGAACTCTGTGATGAAAACCTTGTAGTTAAAAAAAGTGTATCCTCGATTTTTGCAATACTCTGTTCGCGACGAGCCTTTTCTTCTTGGAGATCATCTAGAGGATGACTATTAGCAGGAAGTTCACACTCGCAGTATGACTTTTCTTCAAGGGCATGCGACGCACTAATTTTTGACTTGGGTGTAAACATACCAGACATTTCAGGTAGATTGAACACATTTTTTGGCTCACTATTGTCAACTATGATCGGCGTGTCTAGCTCACTCCCGCACTCATTATACACTATTTTTTTTTCTTCTTTTATCGGGTATATCGTATGTATGTTTACATTTGTTGTTGTTGGTGAATTAAGTAGTGATGGAGACATCCTTATCTTACTTTTCGTGGCAAATGGATCATCTATCTCGTCAAAATTGAAATCACATCGTTGGGGGGAAGTTTCTAGTGATGGTGGTAGAGATAATTTAGCCACTGTTGCTGATAATTTACCCACTGGTTCAATATTATTGTCTAGCTTTTGCTTTTGCTTTTGCTCTTTCTCATTTTCAATAATGTATTTATCAATTAAAGAATGTTCTGAATAAACTTCCCCTGTATCCCCTGTGACAGAATTATGTAACATTTTGTTATTGTGCACAATATTACCTTTCATTATATGAAGATTATTTTGGTTTAAACAACTATTTAGCAATGTACTTATTTGTGTTTCAACTCCTAATTTTTCTTTAACATTCTCATTACAAGGTTGTAATTGTACCATGTCCATGTCAGTAGTGTGCATAGTAGAAAGAAACACAGGATGTAGATTGTCAGCTGAAAATCTTTCATTGTCATCTCTACAATGTTCTTTTTGATGAATATCCATATCCAGTTGGTATTCAGGTTGATTTGTAACATCATCAACAGGCATTTTGATTCTCACGTTGATTTTCACATTGGAAACAATTTCTTCGTGGATACTTGATTTGAAAGGGGATACATAATCTGTCTGAGCTCTTAAAGAAACATCTGGGCACTCATCAGACCTTTTATTTATTTTGGGAAGATCTTCAATGTGATCACGAAATTCTGTTTGTTGCATATTATCACTTTGCCACATGTGCACATGTGTCCCATTAAGACTTAAATCATAAGCGGGTACAGTAAGATCCATCTCTTTTTGCTTGTCCATTATTTCTACATTTTCACAATCTTTTTTTTGCTCTGTGCTATTATTAAGGGTTCCAAATGCAACATGTGCTTGAAGACTTATTGCATTATAATCTTTTAAATTTATGATTTTTGGTGTATTTGCAAGTTCAAAGTCTGATTTGTTACTACTAGACATAATGTTGTCTCCTTTGTTAACTACTTTGCACTGATTATCTAACATATTATCAAAAATCTTTTCATGTGAAGTACATTTAGCACATTGTTCAGGCTCATTTTCCACATGTTCACAAAGTATTTTGCATGCTTTATTTTCATTTAAATCTATAGGGTTTATGCAACATATTTCTAATAGCCGTGAATTTAGTTCCTCGTTACTGTTGTTATCTGTAAAACATTCACTATTCTCAATAATTTGATTCCTGAAACACTTTGCAGTTTCATTTTCAAAAAGCTTATCTTCATGATCAGCAATCTTACTTTCATAATTGTATATAAAATCTAAAGATGTTTTTTTTGTGGTTTGATTTAAATACATGGTATCACATTCTTTGCTTCCCCCTTCTTCCTTTATGATTATATCCTTACATTTTCCAGAAATATCAATATCACCAAGCAATGTTTTTTTTTCCATTTCAGGCATTGTACAATCCATATCCATTGAAGTCTCTTCAGAATTATTTAAGTATTTAACTTGACCTTCATCTGTTAGTGCACCTTCACTTGGATTTATTATATCAACATTTTCTTTTGATGAATTTTTACATACTCCACAAATATCTTTAGACGTAATATTAGTTGAGCATTCAGAACATTTTTTTACTGTCATATTCAAATTATTTTCACTGTTTTGATCATCTTGTATTTCATTATTGGTATTTGCCATATTGTCATTTTGCAGCATAGGCAAGTCTTTTGTAATTTGTATTTCACCATTATAATCCTTTTCACTTTCTTTACATAAGATTGCATCAACTTTTCTGCAATTTTTGTCCATATTGAATAACTGACAGTCTTCTAATTTTTGGTCCGTATTAATTTCATTGAATGCATCAGTCACCTCTTGCCTTGCTTGGGATATGTTCAAAGTTTGGATTAGATCCGGCGATGACGGTGGCACATCTTTTGTCATATCATTGGCATTTACTGGCTGCAAAGAATCATTAGGAGCTTTAGCCAGTAAAAGATTCTGCTGCTGCAAGCTTATAGCAATAAGGTCTTCATTCTCTCCTTTTGTAGACTTATTGTAACAAAGATCCTCATTTACAGTGTTCTCACAATCAACAAATTCCCCATCCGACTCCATGTTCACTGACTCAAGTGAGTAAGAGAAGGGTTCATTTTGTATTATAACATTATTTTGAACCATTGAAACATTATTTGAAATATCCATGAAATTTTCAGATGAGTTTAAGTGATCAATTCTTTCTTCTTTGGATGTCAGTAAGCTTTCAGCTGTTTTCGAAGTGGATGGTATGGAATGAGGTGGGAATAACTTATGTATTGGAATCTTTTCATCTTTGAATAGTATTGTAGTTTCATCCTTCCATTGCAATTCCCTTTCAAGGTCTTCACTGAAAACAATACTTCCCTTCAGAGGACTGCTCCTCCGGGAACTGCTACATTGTCTGTGTCTAGTGGTCACAGGGGTAGATGCCACAATTGGTCCAGTTTTGCAGTCTGCACTATCCTTAGAACATTGTTCATCGAGGGACATGTCTGTTTGTGAAATTTGTTTATTCTCTGGCGGTGGTATAGGGCTTTGAGAAGAACGAAACATATTTAAGACACTCTTGAGACCCCTTATTATGGGTGATCCTCCATCATGCTTCGATATCTCTTTTGTGGGTGTAATTGCTTCTGGTGTATGTGTCAAAGATGAAGCACTGGACAGTGAGTTGTTCTCAACATAGTCAACCACATCACTTCCTGTAACAGTCACATTGTTTTCTTTTGGCTTAGAAAGCAGCAAACACAAAGCTGAAGGACTCCTGTTCTCACCTACTTGTCCGGTTGAGATAGTCTGAAGAGGAAGAGATTTTAACGATCTTATTGGTTCAGATTTGGTAATTGTAGAATTTAGAGACCGCGTCAGATTATTATTATCATGAATCATCATATTGTTTATGTAGTCTTCATTATCAAAGGTCCTGTTTTCAAAGCAATTAGAAGTGAGACTTTTGGACATTGGCGAGGACGTCGGGGTCATTGAATACCTAAGCTTCATATTCATTTCGGACGCATCCAACTCTTCGTACGTTTTCTCCGCACATGGTGTCCAGTGCAATACATTGCTATGGCACAAATTATTTTCTTTATTGTCAAAATTATCGTCTACAACGTCAATGTTCATTGGCTCTATTTGTGCCATCCTGCATACGTCGCTTACTAATTGTTTCACTTATCTGTTATATTCACATTTATGTCAACCAACACAAAGTCCATGAGTCTTGCCTAGCTGCTCTGTTCCTTCCTTTAGCTTTAGCTCAACATAACTCATTGAAAGTACGTAAAACACAAATAGATTGAACAGTTATTTCAAAAAGTTTTCATCCATACGATTTTTAACACAACAAAACAAATGCTAGTAAGTCACATGAAAACAAAAATGTCAGAACGCGCAATTCACTCCAATGTCTATTTTTAACCCTTTAGTGGAACAAGCGACGCGTCTCTGGCTTTGCCCGCAGGAAACTCGCCAAGAAGCTGCGCCAGACAAACGTAGAAATGACGGCCAATATTCCAAGACCGTTTAAAATCCGGTACATTTAATATTTCGAATGACATTTTGAGTTGCCATAAAGTACTCGTTATGCTCACTATATAAAATGACGTTTCATTTAATAAATTTGAAATTTTCGTTAATACCGATTAACAGTGTTTTTATGTACTTAACTGTTAATTTCAAATATAATGTATAGTATAAACTGTGTTTATTTTTTGATGTATTGTTTTCTTTGTACCGAGTATTATCTGAATTTTATTTTCATCTACCTAGTTATAATATAAAATAAATTGAGAGACAGGTCAACAATTTGAAACACAATACATTTTTTTCTATTTCATAGATCTGCAAGTACAACATATGACGTTCACCCACGAGGTATGAGTTTGTTAAAGTCGACGGAGACGCTGAATGCAGGCTCCTTCCTTATATAACGTAACTTTATATAAAAAGTATTAAATGAATACCAAATGATTCAATTATAAAATAATATTTTGTATTGAAAAATAAACGGAAAATGGACCATTATTATAAGAGGCAAACTGTTTCAGATCACTGACCCTGACATCTGACAAGTGTTTACCGGTGCAATATCAGTCGGTGAATAATCTTTACTTGGTCAAAAATAAATTCGGTTGAAGAGACTTAATTTTTTAAACTTTCTCTAAAGGTAAACTTTAATAAAAATAATTTGATTTCTGTAGTTTAACATGCAAATGTGTTTTTAATATAAAAATATTTTATATTAAAATAGGTTATGGTTTCTAAAACGTTTCATTGCTCGATCTTTTTTCACTTCTCGTTTGTAATGGGCAGTTGAAGCGTCTGTCCCAAAATTAACATGACAGACGTTATTACTTTGATTATATTTGAACAAGTATTTACAACATGTAAGTTTGAATGTTATGCAATATTTTTTTGTGTTTTAGTGACCACCGCTGTAGTACATGACATACCGATGCATGTTTTAACTTACTTTCTCTTTTACTTATTAAGGCGATTGATTCGGAGTTGGCTTTATAATATCGTTATACGTCAATTACTTCGTTTTGATCATATGTTTTTCTTATCAAATACAGAACCTTAACTATGAAAAAACTACAACAAAAAGAGAAAGAATGCAACTTTTTTAGACTATTGTATACTTTTTGTAAAGATGGAACTGTTTGCCAAATACTGGTCTGCGCGATCGACTCCTTTCATGTGTTTGTTGTATTGTATTATGCACATAGGTTTAACTATATCATCCGCAGAATTTCTCTTTTGTTTTCCAGTTGATTTCATAGAGGCGTCATGAATAGTTGATATCATACGCACTAACCTTTTATCTTTCCATGTGATAAGAAAAATTGGTACTTTCCCTACAAAAGTCATTTCCCTGAAGATTCTTTGACTTTTCTATTAGTACATTTGGTAAACCACAGTTTTTCCATATGGTACCACAGACAAGTGTTTTATTTTTTAATAATATTTCAGCTGTAGAAACGCTGTTGTAATAATTATCTTGATACACATGGTGCCAATAACCAAGATATGGCTTTAACACAGATAATATAGTTTCTTGTAGCTTTTTCCTTCACCTGTATAAACCTCGAAGTTACAAATGTAGCCAGACCCACTTTCACAAAGCATTCTCACTAAAATCCCATATTTCGTTATCTTTGCCGGATTATATGTTCTGAAGCTGATACGTCCTCTCCATGGTATCATTGCTTCATCAAGTGATAACTGCTGTTTAGGAGTATACAGAGATTGGAATTTTGGAATAATATAATCCAATAGAGGTCTAATCTTATAAAGCCTATCTCCACTATTTGTATTTTGTGTATTATCGTTGAGATGAAAAAACTTAAGAATTTGGTCGAACCTCTTTCTGCTCATAGTTTTAGGAAATATTAGTGCTTCAACCAAAGGGTCCCTTGACCAATAATCTCTCCAATGGGATTATTTGGTTTGCCCCATCAATATCACTAATCCAAGAAACTTCTTCATTTCGCTAGTGGTAACTTCCGCCCATGATAAAGTTTTAGCAGAGTTTTTATATAATTCTGTCATTTGGCAGTGGTATAAATTTGCTTGAATAACAAGTAAATTAAAAAAATCGTTGTCGAAAAGTAAATCTGTTACTTCACTAATACTCGGTGTATCACTAAGTTCGACAGATACACCCCAAATATTTGAATAATCCTTCAAAGTTGG
>DWIC01000811.1:0-10420 GCA_018248135.1 Battus belus | reverse complement strand
ATATTATTAATAACTAATTATGGAGCTATATATAGATATTTTACATGTCATTGGAGATTTTATTCAAAATTTAGAGGTTCCAAGTAAATAAGTTTAATAGTGACTATGGTTTCTTCATTAACATAAAAGGTATATTATAAACTAGTGTCCACCTTCCATCCCCGTCTCGCTGCAAATACTTAACACGCGGTACAGCGGTTTCGGTAGCACTATAGTAATATAATCCGACCTAGTAATGCGCGGTGTATTCAGTTATCATTGAGTTCAATTTCATGAAAGTAAATAGGTGACCCTATTTGTAATTAAAGCTTAGTATGTGAAATTTTTAAAGTAATTAATATCATTTTGGAACTCGGTGATATAATGATTTTGGCTTTATGAGAAGACATAAAGAGAGCGTTTATTTACATATATAGTTTATGTATGATACCTAACGAAATGCTATCTAGACTTTTTAAATAGAAAACTACGCAGCCAAACGGTAGTGCAAACGTCCTTTGAGGTATAAGTTTGTACGTTTCATTAGCCCTGATATGCCTATTTCTTATATTTCTTTTTATTCTACTTTTCCCATAGACGTCCACTGCCAAAGGTAGCTATTAAGAGACGGGTTAGCCATCGGAGCGTAGTATTATTGTCTGTAGCGGACGCTGCTTCCCATCCCTTGGAAAACTTGTTTATGAACTGTCGCAATCCTGTGTAATTATACGCAAAGTGTAAATTAGAAGACTGCACCCCGGAAAACGAATTTGCGACCTGCAATCCCAAATATCATCTGCTAGGCTAACCACTGCACAAGCTAAGAAACTTGCACAAATACAATTAAAAAAGGGCACTGAGAAATAGAGGTGAACTTGGTAACATTATATACGGTATGTTCAAAAAGTATCGCGAAGTTTTGCTTAAAGTTTTCTTCGATTGCAGAGGCGTGGTGAATCTTGAGTTGTTGCCACAGGGTAGAACGGTGAATAAGGAATTAATATGCGCCAAAAATTGTGTAAAAACAAAAATTGGCTTTTGCTCCTCGATAACGCCCCTGCTATACATCACTGCTTGTACGCAACTTCTTGGCCAAAAACAACACATTAATGATACCGCAGCCACCGTATTCCCCAGATCTGGCCCCCTGTGACTTTTTCTTGTTCCCGAAACTGAAGAGGCCCACAAAAGGACGACGCTACGCCACGATTGACGGCATCGAAGGAGGAGCTGAACAAAATACAAAAAAATGATTTTTTAAGTGTTTCGAAGATTGGAAGACACGTTAGCACAAGCTTATAATGTCCCAGGGGGATTACTTTGAAGGGGACAAAATAGATATTCACGAATAAATAAATTATTTTTGAAAATACATAAAATTCGTGATACTTTTTGTACACACCATATAAACAAATTAATTACTACGAATCTATTTATTTGCTGTTATGTGATATTGCATAAAACAAAAAACACGTTTCAATCAATATGAATCAATAATTCTTTTAGACAAATTTAATAACGCATTAATTCCTCTTAAGTATAAAAACCAAAAAACTATTTATTTTTAGGTATAAAAAAAAAGAAAACTGACATGGCCTACTCATATCCTCTCGGACCCTTTAAGCCTCGAGTAACCAGCGGCTCGAGACGTGACTCCCAAGGGAGCCTTCGTGTGTAACTTAACAGTGGTTTTATGCTAACCGCCCTCTGCATCATGTCCACTCAAACCAGCAATGTAAGCAAGATCAAATAAAGGCAAAGTACAGTTCTACATAGTCCTGTGTCTATCACCTTCAGACACGAGGTACTTACTAACTAGGTTAACTCATACCTGCCATCTTCAAGATCATATCTAGCAAAGAAAGTAATGAGAATACGAAATAAATAACTAATGAAAAATTAAATATCGCCCTTGTCTTAACCATGATAGGGGAAACGAGAAAAAGGTAAAGAAAGAAGGTCAACTGCGAAGGTTATGTGTATTTTTAATTATAGAATTATACCTTGCATAACGTTTAGTATAAGTAATACAAAAATCAATCGTCGAAAAGAATTATTATTGAACAAAAAAACACATCTTATAAGTTAGTGATATCGAAGTTAAGAGTCGTTGTGATATCAAAAATGTCAGCCCCCAATTAAGCATAATAATTGCTACAAATAATTTATCTGATTGATGACATTTCATGAATAGATAACATTGCAAGGAGATATGTGTAAGAAATTAAAAGTAGAAACCAAAATAAAGTAAACCAAAAAAATACAAGTAATAAAATATTCCGAAAAGTATAAATATGTGATATTAGCAAATATGTTAAGTAAAATAAGAAACTTAGTCAAAAATTAAAATAATTTAATTAATGTGAAAAAAAATCAATGAAGGAAAAAAAGATTCCCAAAAGATAGAGGGCACGAGGGGTGTCCAATAGCGGGTCTTAAAAAAGAGACGTATGTTGCAGTGTTATTAGATTCTATAACTTAAAATAAAGTTAATGTTTCGTATGGCCATTGAATGAAATAATGTTGACGATGAATGACAGCGATGAAAATTATGTATTTACTTAACACAGCGACAATTTCCTATTAAAAGTAACACGTGATATCTAAACTTTGGAAAGGTAGACAGACGACCATGGTATACTGGTATACTTGGACGCAGACCGCTTAAAATTGGTCTTAATCTTGAGAGAGGCTTATGTCCAGTAGTGGACATCCCACGGCTGAAATGACGTTGATAATGATGAAATAGGTATATTGACTATTTAAATAATTAATAACTTTAAATATTATAAATAATTTCAACCCACCTCGACAACGTAGTAATAAGAAAAAATATAATATTATATTTGTTACATATATACACGTTAACAATAGCTACTTCAGTTGCTTTGTTACAAAACTAGTAAACCTAAAATTGCTTTCAAGCAATCAACCGTTTGGTTAAATTTGTGTGGCTTTCATATAAAGTGCATTCAGTGTTCGACGTTGCTTCAAAATTCAGTTATAATTTCTCTATTTTAGCGGCGCTGCGGTGTTCGGGCAGCATATCAAACAGAAGGGACAAACAAACCCGGCATTGTACTGTACGCGAGGAGTGCTCTCGTTGCTGCATAACTTCCAGTGCAAGTTATAAGAGACTGTCACTAGTATTATCAATGGATCCAATTAATATCTAGACAATCACTAATAACTTGCGCCGAATTCTGTAAAAAATTGTTGTTTAAATATATAAATTATTGCAGAGAGTTCAAACAAACACGGATCGTTTTTAATCTTTACTATACGACTCGAAACCTTGTCTAAATAACTCCCACTAAACTGTAGTACTTTGTTATTATGTATTAAGAACTTATATTTGTTATCAATGTAAAAACAAAAAAAAAACAGCAAAAAAATGTATACAAGGACGGTCTTTTTGCGAAAATATATCTATTCTAGGGAAACATATTTGTTATAGTTACTATGTGGTATTAACTCGTAATATTTCGTAATATTTATTCTTTTTGGGATCGAAATAAAGTTTATTTTTTCAAAGAATAATAAATACAATTTTGGTTAAATTATTATTATATGAATAGAAATTCAAATTGTAAAGAATCAGTGGAAAGTGTTCAGATTAGTAATTAGGTCCATTGAATAATACAACAGGGTTCCGAGTGAACCGTTTACGGGCATAATAATCATTAAATTGTATTCCCATTTTATTCGGGCTCCAACTCGGACCTCTTCGATTAGGATCTATATCCTTATTTTAGGGTTCTGCTGCATTGCCCTAAAAACCACAAAATTTCATAATCGAATCTCGATTTTTGTAATAGGTTATGTGTAAAAACCACTAACATTATAGTAATATTTAAATTAATTTTAATAATAAAAGTATTATTTAAAAATCATAACAACAACAATAACGTTTTTTATTTTAGGATGCTATTATAGAAATTTATTTTGGGACATGGAAAATTTCGGGGATCTTATTGCTGCATATAATTTAAGTTTGTCTCTCCTTAAGGTTGAGGAATTGGGCTCAAGGATGGACACAGCTTAGGATGTCCACTCGAAGCTATTAAAATTGTTGGAAGACGCTAGTAATATGCCACATTCAACCTGTTCTACTGGGCAATCCCTACGTTGAGAAGTGGACGTCCTACGGTTGAAATGATGATGATGACGATGCTACCTTATGACTTTGTATTCGGGGTCCCGAACGTTAATAACTTTAAGTGTTTTACGTTAAGATTTTTCTACGGAACTTCACTCAAATAAAGTTTTATGATTTAATGTTTCATTTTTAATATCAGATTTGAATATAGGGGAACAGAAAATAAAAGAAGTCCTGATGTAACCTATAATTTTTGTAAATAGCAATTGATACGAATCAAATTATTTTGGGGTCAAAAAATTCTCTACCTTTTTAAAAATGCAACGACGATACACTAACACATAGCTATTAAGTAGATAAGTATGATTCTCTGCTTTCGAAAGGTAAATAATCCTTTAACAATTAAATGACAGCGCTATAATTCTATAGACAATTGCCCACTCTATGCGTTCCTTGCAGATTGGCTTCATGGAATAAAGTGGCACTCAAAAGGATCTCGACTCTGCCACCTATGCCCTCGTAAGTAATCACGAGCAATTGTTGCTAACGCCAAGTGTAAATTAACTTTAATGCAATTAATGACGAATGTTATTTGCTGGATTAATGACTTTTCTTTGCGTCTTAGTTTATAAATATGCACGCACACTTGTGCAATAATTGCTTGCAGGTCGAGTGTAAAAAGTGCACACACGTGAAGAAGAAGGTGGCGTGGCGTGTGGGGGCCACACCCCCGTCGACGCCTGCTCATTTTAAATTGTAATTACAATTTATTATTGTGTCTCTGTGCCGCCTTCGCTGCGTCCGCCATTTTATCGAACACTACAGTTATGTTGTTTAATTTCAGTTTATTCCTTATTCAAAGTGTGCCTGCGAAGAACGTTAGCGAGCTTTCATAAATAAACTCTGCAGGAATTTGTAATGCGAAATAAATTTTATCGCTATATCGCTGTTTGATTTCAATTTATCTATTATGGTGGCGGCTTTAGGACATTGGTAGTTATCTTCTTGAGGGTCTGTGGAATGCTATATATGTCGTGTTACCTCCAAACAATGGCAGACATTATTATCAATTTCCTTAACATTTAAATGTCATTCGTCTTTGAGGTTAGACTTAAGTGTATTTAAAGACTTGATTAGTCCTATATTACAGCATACTAACAAACAAAAAAGAATGGGCTTTATTTATCTATAACTAAAGTCGTAAAATTATTCCCAGTGCAAAATATACTTTTAACGCCAAAAATTTTTAGTTTCGGTAACTGTTGATAGTACTGCACTGAAATGAAGTTTGAAGTACCATACAATAGTAATTTTAAAAAGTTAATAATTAAAAAAAAAACCCGAGTATGGCCTGATTTAAGGCTTTGGCGTAAAGGCAATAAACCGACAAGCGCAGTATAGGACGTATACAAGATGGATAGAGGACCTTGTTAAGGTTGGTGGAAGACGTTGGATGCTGGTCGCTTCCAACTGGTGTTATTGGAAATGTTTGGGAGAAGCTTATGTTCATCAGTGGACTTCTTATGACTAAAATGATAAGGTAACTTTTACGGGTACATTTTTAAACGAAAAATATTCGTTTTTAACTATTTAAATTTACTTAAGTCGAAGTATTATCAATCCATCCCTTGTTATATAATATAACCTTAAACTGGATTTCTTTAACCACAAAAGTAATGCAAATAATGCAAATAAGTAAAGTAATGCAATAACAGACTTTGATGAAAAAGGGTAAAGATGTTTATGTAGTTAAGTGCGGCATCAAAGATTGTTACGAAATCGCCTTTCGCCTCGATCTTCTAATTGAAATGAATAAAGATTACGAAGACAAAATAACAACCCAGAGAACCCTTTAGTTAAGGCTCGAAGAAATCGGAAATATTTTTTCTTTCAATTACCATTAGTACAATAAAACTGTAGAACAATAAAGTAGATATTTTAAAGCCTTATTTGTGAGTACGCAATAGTTGCAAAATATGTAACCGCAAAGGTTTCGTGCATGCAGGAATGTTTTAGAGTATCAAGCTCAGCATAACAACATAAGTGTAATCGTAACAACTTTCGAATGTGAATATTCGTGTCTTATAATTTATTTTTATTTGTAACATAATTTAACCTTATTTTATCTTACTTAATAATTTACGATTTTATTCTCCACTCTTCAAATATAGTGATCACTTTTAAACAACAAGAGAAAAATCCTAGAAGTCCTTTTTAATAGAAATTAGTATCAAATTCAATTCCTCTATAATGATAAAAATAAGGCCTGGGTAATTCCACCTCCGAATTTCAGACATTTCACAAACGTCCTTAATACAGTACTTAAGTACTTCATTCAAAAATTTTCATATATCTTATAAATGTTTCATTTATCCGTGCAAAACTATTGGATGATTATTGTATGACAGCTATGTTTTTATTAAAGGATGATAAATTTCAGATAAAATTATTCAAAAACATTGAATCACATAGTTTAGATTGTACGAGACAGTCGTGTTTGTGAAATAGTCAATAGTCAAGTCAGTTTTTTACTAATTTACATAAAAGATTATTATAGAGTATTACATAGCATGAGACAGTCTAAAATGGAACGAGACAATCGTCTTTGCAAAAAAAGTCTATTTTTAAGTACTATACTCCAAAGGTAAAAGTATTCGTGTATGAATATCGTTGATGTAATTATCAGTCCGTAAATAACAAACGTACGATGAAGTGGTGGCAATAAAACGAAGCCCCTTTAGCCCCGTCAACATACAGGCCGCGGTACAAGACAATAAACACGGCCATACATCACGCAACAACACAGCTCAAAGTTATTTAATTATCTTAAGGAAAAACTAATCCGCGAGGCGGTGTGTAGCGAAAATTACGCACCAACCCGCGTCGCCGTCGCCAGGTGCGTGAGTGTGTACGTGCCCTTTGTTTATACAGGGGTTTCATTAGTTTACTAATCTTTTTTGGAAAAAGATATTGTTTTCAATCAAGTCTTATTTTAATTTTGTTATCTGTAATATACTTTAAATGTGAAATTAAGAATACAGTTGATTTTTTAATTAAAAACGTTGTCGTCAAATAATAGTTACTTGTAATATGTTAACTTAACCATCAAGTTATTTGATTAAATTTGTTTTCGTGAAATTTGTTGATTTTTTTATTTAATGTTTATCTTTTACATTTTACTTACCATTTTCAAGTCGTTTGTTTCTTTTAGTTGTCTCTATGAAGAAATCATTCTATTTAAATTAAAATTCAAAATATGTTTATTCGGGAGAGTTTCTTCATGCTTTTAGTTCGTTAATAATTTTGACATATAAATTACAAAAACATACATAGTCAAATTTAGCTTAGTACATACAAATTAACACAGAAATTTAACATACAACATACAAAAAAAAAATTTTAACAGTAGTAAGCTGCCGCCGGCTCGGAATGCTCATCTGCTAAGTACCAGCCACAAATTCAACAGTTTTTCTTTTTAAATATAATTTTATAATGCCTGATGATTGTAATATCATCCGTACAAATGAGGCAAAAACCAAGTAATATTAGTATAATAAGTTAATATTAATAGTACAATATTTCGATCAATGAAAATGCTATATTAATATTTATTTAATAATCTAAGAAAAGACTAACTAAGAAAAGAGAGTTTTATTGAGGAATAACATTTTTACTTATTTATTCTTTAAAATTTCGCATTTCATTGAAATCGTCCTGTATACAGGAGCCATTCTTCAATAGAGACTAGAGGCGGGATGTCGCTGTCGCATACGACAATATTTATGCCCGCAATATTAACACCGTGCGACTGGCGCTTGCAAAATGTTACAGATCGAATACTATATAAATAAAATAAAATTTATTAAGTTATTAGACTCAAATACGAATGAAGATATGATACTTAGTAGTGAATAAATGTGCATGATTAAATGATTAACGCGTACACTTATTTGTACGGGAAGATCATTTAAGTCTATGCTATGTTATCTGTTAGTTTCCATTTTTTTCCTTTATCGTATATTTGCATACGAATACTCGATTCTGTTGAAACAAGTATTCGTATTCGTATTACTATGCCTATGTCACTCTTTTATATCAATTTTATATCAATTGTCATTGTTAAGAGTATCTTAAAGTAAATAAATAATGCTATTGTTTCCATGCGACAATTTTATAATTTATTACATTGTTCTTTCTAAAATTAGTTTTAAGGATCTCTTATTAAAATATCACAAGAAACGACGCAAAAAAGGCGATTAAAAAAAGGTTCCTCATTGAGGGACCGACGATTTTCGATGTCCGAAATCGGAGAGGGAGAGCGACGCATCGTTGCGTCCGGCCCGCCCAGGGGCAAATATAAAAATCATTCATATGGACAAAATAAAATTGCATCCCAAATAACCCGGTGCTCATCGGCCGAAAATCTATTAGCAATAAATATGAAGTTTTCCGATTTAACAGGATTTTAAATCGCGCCGAGGGCACTCTAATAAAACCTCCAACTTCTTATGACTTTTCTTCTTTATGACGCAGTAGTTTTACTGGTTTCGCAGGTTACTTTTTGTAATCGACGTAAAAAAGCTTATTAATCGAGACCTCCATTCAGTAATAACGATGAACTTTATAATAATTTTCGAAATGAGTCTCCTTTACGCCGTTCTAATCATCACAAGTATATTTATTGCAACTGTATCTTTCTGTTGTGCGCTTATTCTATAATCGGACGCCAATGCCAAACAGAGGCCTCCTTGATAGACTTCCAATAGGACTGGTTGCAAGCGTCCTGCATCCAGTGTCTTCGGAACACCTAAATAATCTCGTCGTGGTCCGATTTAAGAACACTAACGCCCCAGTCGGCCTACTTTGTGTCTTCAACTTGACAATCCGTTTTGTTTTATTGGTCATTTCTTTTCCACACTTCTCTATGACTCGTTACGACCTCGTTACATAATTTTTTTTATTATAAGTTTAGAATAACGTCATCTAAAAGTATTCTCAGTTTCAATTGTAACAAACTCTGAGCAATGTCCAAACGATTTTTATACATATTAAATGAAATACATTCTCCTTAATAGCTTAATAATGTATTGTTTTTATTTACTCAGGACCGTGCAATAGATTTCGAACTGTCCATATTAATTGGCCAGTCGTAGTCCAATAAAATATTTAATATTCTTCGATCTAAACATTTTGAAAACTTAATTTTCTGTATAGGCAAGGAAAATATTAAAAATATATTTTTTGTTGAGTACACAGCTAGATTTTGATAATTTTTTAATTACGTCCTCAACACGCCTTTTTTAAAATCTGATTGATGTCGAATGTTTCACAACTAAGACCGGGTAATGTCAAGGTACTCTATACTATACTTAGGGTGCGGTACATATGTATTAGAAAAGTGTTTTGTAAATTGTTTTCAACACAAAGGTTCCATTTTTTTCTTAAATGGAAATTTTTTTGTGCCTTAATGAATGATAATAATAAAATAGCTGCATTAATCCAGCCGTTCTTGAGAATGCGCTTAATAACACATTCATAGATTCATTTGTGTTTATAAAGGGATTTATTAAATCTTGCACATTTTGATCATGTTTTATTTATGTAATAAACATTATTTTTATTATAATAAACATAATCGAATTTCTATTTGTCTGTTGATTCTATCAATTTAGGAATGATCGTCTCTGTAAACACTGCCTTGCCAATTGCAATGTTGCAACAATGGTGTTTGTTAAAACTAATTTCTAAACATGTCGTAGTAAGAATTGTTAATATAGTAAATTCATTACTTTCGACTTTCTTAAAATCGGAATATTACTGAGCGTAAGTCCATTTACGGGCAAAGCAATACGTTGGTTGGCTGGCTAGAAGTTTCCACCTTACCAACCTTTTATGAATATGTCTACTAGTGAATACATATTAAAGGAGGTATGAAAGTTAATTTTCAATTGTTATTTTATTTTTTGTTTTAATGTCTCTCATAACCACATTAACACACATACTTATTAATAAATTAAAAATAAGTTCAGATGCTTATCAACTTGAGCACTTAATATCTATAATGTTGTTTCAATGTAATTGATTTCCAATGTCATAGGCTCAGCTTAATTTTAGAATTCCGAGAAACTTGTAATTTTGTACCATTCTTTTGGCGAGCTTCATGAGCAGTGGTGATCTAGTGATAAGGACTGAGACTTGCGATCGTAATCCGTGGATTCGAATCCCCGGACACAGTTTTATACAGAATCCATACTTTATACATTAACCGCTTACAAACAAGTTTCTAGAGGATGGGCAATGGCGTACCGTGCGTGCCATGGTACCACACTGCGATCACCATTC
>DWIC01000810.1:0-10420 GCA_018248135.1 Battus belus | reverse complement strand
CGATAGAGGGTGGAGCGACGATGAAGTCGCCGGGCAAGCGTAAGGGTTCCTCATTAACGAGCTCGGTGCATGAAGTCTGTAGGTCCTCTTTTAAGACCGCGCGCATGCCGAGGAGCACTCTTCAATTTTCAATCGGGGTCACCCGATGTGCCGTCTTTTGCGTCGGGGTCACCAGATGTGCCGTCTTTTGCGTCGGGGTCACCATTTGTGCCGTCTATCACATCGGGGTCACCAGATGTGCCGATGCCGTAGCTCGTCCGATTCTAAGTCCTGTGATCGCTGTATATTTTAAACAATAAAAAATTGCGGTTAGTAATATCAAGTGATTTCATGCTTACAATATATGTATGCATTGTCTCGCTAAATCGTGTTAAGACTCTTACCGTGTTTTGTTAGAGACTTTAGAAGCTTAAGTTGGAAAGTGAATAGCCGCATCTAATATTTATAGACACACTCTTCTTATAGATTTTGTCAGTCGCTAGGGAAAATGGCAGAGAATGGATTCTATTTTCGTACTAGCTAACAAGATAGTACTGGAAATTGTGCAATCGTTTGAAATAGTTTTTCTAATCTAATATATGGAAGGAAACGTAACTTACTTCTTAGACAAGTTCGCCAATACCATTAGTTATAAAAAAGGAAGGAGGGGATTCGTTAAGTTCTCTCGTCGAACATGATTATAGTAGTGATGTATGTAGTTGAATAAGACATACTTTTAAATAAAAAACTATATTAAATAAAATTACTAAAGTTTAGAAAGCATTGAAGTATTACATTCTAAAATAAATTAGTAATGAATTTTAATTACTGCGAAATAATGCTTGACAAAAAATGATAGATAGTCACTTCATTAAGGTATGATATATTTTACATCTAGTTGATTTAAAGCTGTTTAATCGACTTCATGATCATAGTTCTGCCGAAGGGAACCCACTGTCGGAATATGCCACGCCCACAAATTTCCAACAGGACTGTTTGGAAGCCCGGCATCTTCCGACGAACTTAACAATATCGTCTGACTATGTTGTGGTACTCTATATATACTATGCTTGCCAATCAAGCCAGTAAGATAACGTAGAACAATACTAAAAGGCTATTGAATTTCAAACAATAGTGTTTTAATATTTATCTGTCTTGAATACGATAATTAATGATTAATATTAAAACAATCGCAATGATGCCGATCTGAATTGTAACTGTTTTTATTAATATGTTGGTTTTTATGCGAATTATTTCTTCATATTACACTGTCGATTATTAAACTGTTTATTTTTTAATTTGCAATAAATTTAAACTCTATTATTTTATTTAACCTCACGATGAAAGATTCATTTTATAACGAAACGAAGTTACATTGTACATTCTGAAATTGTTTTCTTTCTGCAATTGGTTCAGTAAACTAATTCGAAGTTTTGATGATTTTGTTCTACGTCTATTACGTGTTCCGAATAAAGAGACAGTTACAGGAAACTTTTGAAAATTTACTACTTCGCCATCACGATAACGAATAAAGAAATTTTATTATTCACAAAGGCACAAAGTAGAGCTAGAGGTTTCTTTAATAAATTCACCCTAATTTCATTTCAATGTATCGTTTTATTTTTCTGCTATTCCATTGAATTTTAAATACAGTATTCCGTATTCTTAACGAAACATTAATAAAATTTAAGATTTACAGAACTAAACGGTCTTAAATAAAGCATTTTAATTAAAAGTCAACATGACTGTTTATTACTTCACATTAATAAAATATTGATTGTTGTCGACAGTTTGTTACATAAGTAGCGCTTCCGACAACGTTATTAAAAAAATGTGTCATCAGATTCAGTATTAAAAGCGTAAGCAGTGTGTGTGTGTGTTATGTCTAAAATATTATACTAACATATTTTAAACTATTTTCATAGCTTTTTGTTCAGAGAATTAATTGCTTCATAACCTGTTCTGAAGCTTTCCGAAAAAGCATAAAAGTTCACTTTAGTTTTACGTAGTTAGACTATAAATGTGCTACGAACTATTCTGTTTAGATCACATGGTTAGATACGAGCTACTAAGTATTCAGTTTATATGATATGATTAGACCATAATCGAGCTACATGCTGTTCAGTTTCCATCACATGATTAAACTATAAGCGATCTACAAGCTATTCTGATTAGGCTAGCTGCAAACTCTTCTGTTTTGATCACACAATTCAATTATAAAATTTTAACGTAATACGAGACAAATACTAAAGCCAGAAACTTGAACAGTTTTTATTGTAATCGTTTTACCGATGTTAACCTGTCAGATGTCATGTCTATACACCTCTCGTCTACCGGCTCATGGTTGCAAGTCGAAAAACTGTGTCAGTGTACCCCACCTACTGCCACTTCAAACGAGCAATCCTTCAAGCTACTTCAGTGACCTTACCAATTTTATAAGTAATACAGTGAATTAAAACATAGTGACCAAATGCTAATTTCATTAGTAATTGTATTTTATACACACTAAACTTAACCATTATTTATTTTTCTAGTTTTAATATGACTTGGGACGGGAACGTTCACCTATTTAAATACATTTTAATTGTTGAAATTATTTGAATACCCCAGTGTGACTTAAATGGCATCGAGACAAGCACTTAATTGTATAGTACTTTACCACACAAGCTCCATTAGGCCTAAAGCGATGTAATTAACTATGGCACATACTGTTCTGTAATTATAATTTTCCGAATTCTTAGTCAGAATTACTGTGAATACATCATGTAAATGATTTTTAAATAACTATTATCACTTTTACCTTTTAGCTTTATAGTACATATGAATGTTTTAATATAATGTTACATGATCGTCGTAATTTCAGCCGTTGTACTCTGTTGTGGCTCTTGCATGGCTTAGGTCTCCCGCTTTGACTTCTAATAAGACTGGTATTAAGTGGGTCTGCATCCAGAGTTTAATAAGCTTATCTGACCACCTTGTAGGTCCTTTAATACTCTTACAGGTTTGTGGACTTCACTACAGAACTTTAAGTATTCAGCGGCTCTATGTTTTGTCAGAACCATCTTTGTTGTTTGCATACTAACTTGGCAATACTGTGTTGGTTATTTTTGTTTGTTTACGGATATTCTGGTTCCGGTATCGATATCGCGGAGAAATTTTGAACTAAGCTTCCTCTATAGCTCGGTGAACGGCTTTTCAGTGTCGTTAGTAACGTATATTGAACGTAGAATTTCGTCTAAAAGCACTGAATTATATGAATCTAGAAGACGTTCGTTGTTTCCCGAAAGCTGCCAAGAGGAAATGGTATCGAAAATTGTCTATGCGCAGATATAATAAACCAGTGCCTTTTAGTTTGGCCTTGCCTTTAAATTTTTTCATTAGCCATGCTCCTGGCTAATGAAAAAATTTAAAAATGCCGCACGTAAGCTGCGTTTCTACTCTTCTAATCTACTAATACTTTCGTACTCTACTTTTCAAACGGAAATGCGAAATATCTGTTGCTTTGTATATCTTTGAATGAAGTTAAATGCTATGTGCTACAATTACCGACGCCATGTGGGACCCCAACAGAAATACGGTAATTGTATTTCCTAATGGCGCACGGCCACGGCCCAGTCAGCACGTGACTCGTAAAATAAGTAGCCATTAAGCAAAAGTGAACAACAATCAATGTATCGATGGAAAAATATGTAAAATAGTGGTAAGAATATTAAATTCTTATCCGTTCTTCAAAAATGTTTTCTATAAGAAACCAATTTAAATATTGCTGTTATATATTAAAACTGTATACTGATTTATTTCGTAAAAAGTTTTTACTCTTCAGTAAAAGAATAAAAATTACCTATGTAAATAATTAATTGATCATCTGCTTAGGATCATTAAAAATTAATATAATTATTAAAAATAATTAGAATCAAATTAAGCTCTCAAAAATGAACAGTGTTACACCATCACTATTATGTTACACTTTATTGATAAAATAAAATAAAGTTTACAAATGTTATGGTATTTTTCCAAGAAAAATAACGAAATAGAATGCACTTGGCATTCAAAAGTCCATCGATAGGATGTTTTTCTGATTTCAAAAGGAAGTTCATTCTAGGAAGCTTCTATCACAAAGCAAAATAAACTGTTATGGGCGTGATGGTGTATGATATCTTTTTTAGTTTTCTTTGTTAGTTTTTTACTAAATATTAAATAACATTCATCAAATAAAAATATTCATCAATTCAAGTCCATATACAACTACGTTAATGTTGTAAAAACAATTAATGTTTCTTTTAATTCGCGAAAATTATATGAATTTAGAACATTCATTACTTTAAATGAAATGGCAGCGAGTAGGCCGCGTGCAAAACAGATGGCCGCTGGGGCTTAAAGTTCTGGACACCACGAACCGATATGCGTAGCGTGTGTCGACGTCTAAAGATCTTAATAAGGTTGACGAAAGTCGATTGCAAATACTGGTCGCATGCAGCCAATTCTATTTGAAGCTTCTAGGAGTGGCGGATGTCCAGTAGGGAACATGTTACGAATGAAATAACGATAATAATTAAAAACTAGTAATATCTAAATAATTTTGTGAATAAAGGAATCCAAGATTTCTTCCACACATTCTAAAATAAACGCTGTCGCCCCCTTATACATATTACGTTGTAACGTGCCGCCCTTTGATGGAGTGAAAACTGAATTACGTCGCCCTGCCATAGATAACAGGCGAAAGTAATTATCATACGTGCGTATGAATATTCAAATAATAATTAGGTAACCATCGAGATATTCATTTTAGAAATTATATGATAAAAAATTTTTTTAGAACTGGCCAGTTTAGAAATAACATAAAAAAATATCGTAATTTTATTCTGTCATTTATTTTCACAATTTGGCGTCAACTTAACTACGTTACAGTGTCATTATGGATTTAAAAAGTTTCGAATTTTTCATCTATTTTTGGACAATAAATTTATGTTTAATATATAAAAAATATATTAATGATTGTCTTTAATTCGTTACGAAACTTTTTCACATTATGATCTCTTTTCGCGGCTAAAATCGTAAGCTAGATATTTCTACTTATTTTTTCTTCGTATTTGTTTTTTTTTAAATGTTGTGTCACTTATAAAAGGAATGCATAACAGAAGCATTATTGATACGGCACGACTACGACTTTAATGTATTTTTAACTTATGTTTAGTTTTATTGTTATACGCGTATGTACGCTGGTGTATAACAATAACAAATAAATATTTATGGCCATAAAAAGGATAAATTAAATTAAAAATAAAATAAGTTCCTAATAACAGGTGTACATAATAAATTTTATTTATTAAATTAAGAGTTTGAATTAAATACTTTAAAATTGCATAATGAATCAATATATTTTCCAGTCCACCCATGTCCCAATTATATTTCATTTAACCAAGTACATACTTTTTATGTTAAATATAGCAACACCGTTTAATTTTGTTATATGCTGGAGTGGCAATAAAACATACTTTTTCATCTTGTCAAAGTTTATGGAGTCCATCTATGTAACATTATATACAAAAAGTTCAATAACCTTTTCATAAATTAATTTTAACTGTTTCCACAGTTAATTTATAATACATATAACGTCAACTACCATTTTACATGAGACCATTTTGCATAAATGGCCCGAATGTTTATCTCAAAAATAAAAAACAATGAAAACTCGATAACTTCTTTTCATACGTTATTTCTATGAAACAAAATCAGTATATTCGTGATAAAAAAATTTGAAAATTACTTTAAGGTTGTGTTTTTTGGTATGAATGAACATTAATTTTTCTTCGTATTTAAATTCAATTATTTTTACTTAACAACCCTGATTGCCACAGAATATAAAAAATACAATTAAAGTTATGAAATAAGCAGTGCCCTTAGTTGACTTAGTAATTATCTCCAGTTTTACGATACGTAATAATGGTTTATTTGATGAAACATCGGATAAAAGGCATCTTCCACCAAAAAAGTCATCGTTTATTCAAATATTTATCATTAAAAAATAATAATACTGACATAAGTATAATGTTCAGAAGTATGTACATACGTCGCAGTATAGGCGCTTCTTTAAATGGAGCAATCACCGCAGAATAGTTAAGGAATGTGGGGGAATGAAAAGAGGGTGTGGAGGGGACAAACATTGGAGGAAGTCTATGTCTAGCTGTGGATCAATGTAGGCTATTGATGATCGTACAGACTATCTCTGTGTGTTTTTTAAAGTTTGTATCAGTGTTTGTCTAATGAAATCCACTGCGCGTTCGGCTATCATGACAACGGGCGCATTGGAGTTCCCGCGTATTATCCTCGGCATGACGCTGGCGTCTACCACCCTCAGTCCCACCAATCCTAACACCCGAAGCTGATCGTCAACCACCGACCCCATGGCAGCGGTACCAACTGAGTGCCACGCAGACATAGCCGATGTCCTAGCAACACATAAATTTTTAGCACTACCCACAAGATCTACGCACTCCTCGATCTCCAAATCTACGATTCGAGCGTTTTTACTTTTAAAATACGAAGTTCCTTTAATCAGGCGAGCTATTTCCATCGTCTGAGGAAATCCTTCCAGGTCGTCTAAGTCACTGAACGTTCCCGATAGAATCAAAGGGTCATCCCAAAAATCCGTAGACTTTAAACGAACCGCGCCTCTCGATTTCGGCTTCAGAAGTACAATGGCTAGAGATAGAAGCTCACTATCTTCATTTTCTGCTACCAGCTTCTTGCAAATATTTTCATTGAAGTTTAGTACGTTAGTGCAACCGTCGTAAAACCCACTCCCGATAGGCATGCAAGTGGGGTAAATGGCAAAATCGGGAACCTTGGACGATCCGTCTAGTGAAATATAAACTCCAAAGTCTGTGGTCCTGGATAAAACGCCGCTGCGGTCATACAAATACCTAATCGCGTCTAAATGCTTATTCTGGTGGTCCAAGGGACAAGTGCCGTTGTCTGCAGCCAGGTACGTCAGCACCATCACATGGTCATGCAGGTTTTCCCCTACGGGCAAATCCAATACTACATCAATGCCCAAAGCTTGTAAATGTTCTTTAGGTCCAATGCCAGAGAGCAGCAGCAATTTAGGCGTGTTAAAAGTGCCCGATGACAAAATGACTTCTCGCTTAGCGTAATATTGGTGCAGGTGTAGGTTGTTCTCCTGCCCATCGAAAGCGACTACAACACCAAATGCTGTATTGTTTTCAATTAGGACTTTCGTAACTTGAGCCTCTTTCATGACAAACAAGTTACTTCTTTGTACTTCCTTATTAAGTAAGGCTGTTAAAGAACTATGTCGCTTGCCGTTATTTATAGTGTGAGAGAAACGTCCAACGCCAATAGTTTCTGGGTTCGTCATGTCTTGAACGTGTTCGAAGCCCAACTCTTTGAACGCGTCGAGAAATCTGTCGGTCGTGATAGTGGATTCGTTGGTGCCTGTGACTTCTATCTCGCCGTTTGCGCCATGATATTTGGACAACTCCGGATCGTTTAGTATCCTTTCATCCGTCAAACGTTCCGTTTTCTTGAAGTAAGGTAACACTTTGTCCCAGTTCCACTCTGCACCCGCGATGCTCTCCCACTCATCGTAATCTACGGGAAATCCCCTCGCGTAAACCATGTCGTTGAGTGATCCGCTGCCGCCCAGCATCTTCCCTCGCGGCTGGTGCTGGCTGCCGTCTCGCAGTGCTTGACTTGAGAATTTATCATTCACTGTCGTGAAATTCCAGTCATAGCGGCTTCTTTTTAACAGGTCGCGGGTGCCCGGTATCTGGAAATAGTTATAATACAACTATTATACAACTACGGACAGACAGTCGTTAAGAACATCAGTGTAAAGACTACTATAGAGCAGTAGTCTGTGAGTATATCCGAATACACAACTAAAGACCAAAAGAAACCGTGACTTCACAATTACAAGGTCTCTTTGGTCACTTAAGTGGATCTAATATTTGGCTCCACCGCCAATTGGCCGCGACAGACCTACCAAAGACTGCCTCGGATCGATCATGTAAGTTTCTTTTAACTTCATTCTGTATGACCAAACCACTGCTGTCTATTTTCCTACAATGACAACAATCAATTCGTGAGAGAGAGTTAACAACAATATGGCTGCTTAACAATTAATACGATGGCATAAGTTCATCAAGATACTCGCGATGCTCTCCTGCGGAGGGTCCCCGCCGGCCTCTATCAGCAGCACAGTGACATGGTTCAGCTGAGACAGTCGCGCCGCCACCACAGCGCCGGCTGTTCCACCTCCCACCACTATATAATCATAACTTGATGCATCTGGAATTGACAACATAATATTGCAGGCGTACGCTTTCACCATCATCATAATTTCCACCTAAGGACGTCCTGTGCTAAACGTAAGCCTCTCCCATAGATTATTTTTGGAATTTTTTCAAATATCAGGACTAGATCTCAATAAACATAAATCCATTGTTTATTCGTTTCGTCGTTATTTCAGCCTATAGACGTCCACAGCTAGGTATAGGCCTCCCTCAAAGTTATAAAGGGGGATATATTATAACCCCCACGCATGGCAGGCGGGTTGGCAATCGCATTGTGGTATTATGGTACGCAGAGGACACTGCCGCCCTTCCTCTGAAAATTTGTGAACAATGGCAACCCTAGATAATTAATACAACAATTAATTATACAAAATAAAGTGTTAATTATGCAAAATCGAATCCCAGGCATAGAACTTGCGCCCTACGATCGCACATCTCTCTCCTCTACCGCAGGGCTACCACTGTTCACATTTATACATTTATTCTGACTATTTCCTACTTTCAATTATTCATATTAAACACTCGTGTAAGAGTGGGAAAAATGCCAGAAGATCCCAAATTTTACAGACTTTAGAATCAAACTGAGCTTTTATATAACATCAAATTTAAATAAAACCTTCATAAAGTTCGAAACGGTTCTGTATTTTATAAGTGTTGGATTTGTGTAGATCTTTTTTTAAAACCTATTATAAACACCAAATACTTTTTTTACTCTTACAGTTGAAGAAGAAAATCTAAAGAATGAAAAGAAAATACCAGAGAACTGACGAAGGCGCATAAGTGTTACAGAATCAAATAATAAAGCTGTACATACTTGGAACATTGGCTTGTCGTGGCCAGGATTCCTGCAGGAGACACTGAGACGCTGCTAAGAACTGCAGGGCAGCAGAGAAGGCGGCCCCCGCGACTCCGCCCTGCGAGCACGACTCTTCAAAACCCGGACCCATCTAACGAACAAAAATTATTCAAACTTGATTGTTGACGGATTCACGACCTCCAGGATAAAGCATACAGTACAGAATTAAAACCCTGATAGTACACAAGCGGCACTAATACAAGTAGGTAGGTAACTCTATACAAATCCCCCCAATGGGCGCGGAATCATATATCAAGTAGTGACAAATTGTTGTGAACATCTGAGTTCATCTTGATACTTTGCTGATTGACATCGACAAACCTACTGCTGCGTTCTTTGCCTGTCACAGATCAATATTAAAGAAACAATTACATGAAAGTCAAAGGGGTCAATTTATTTGTCGATTGAAACTTAATAATAAACATTGATTACTTATAAGTAAATTTTGTATTTCATAGAACTATAGCAATAAATTGTTATATTAAATGGTAATGCTTTATCGTACACGATATTTTTATGACATCCTATCGCGCCATTTTGAATTTTGATTAACGAATAATGTTCAACGGACAGGGATAAATGTTTTAAATTAATCTGTGGCTTTATGATTAAAAAGAATATGATTTAAAAAGAAATGTTTGTTCTATATTCCCCGCAACTTTTTAATTGATCTCCGTGAGAACCTTCCTCGTCCCTTAACAGAAATATTGCTGAATTGGTTGAGTTCCGTTCTCTAGTTTTGCGTTCATTTTTATTTATACACAAGTTTTCTTTAGAATTATTCGATTGGGCGGTAAGAACCAGCAATGTGATATTTGTTAATGCCCTGACTTTTAGGTTATATTTAAATATGATTATATCCTTATTAATATCCAAGTTTATAGCAGCACGTACACACTGATCGCGAATGACGAACATTGTATTCCTTCAATAAGGTACGAGACGAAAATTATCTCAATATATGCCGTCGACTTCCGCCGCGTTCAATATTATATAACAACTGCACGACCTCACGTCAATCGGAGACTATCAAAACAAAAATTAATTACTTTTAAATGAATTTAAATATTAACGTATTCAAAATAAATGCTTCATTTATCTTAAATACATTTTAATCTTTTATTCGTTTAGTATTTAAAGCTCATTCGTGTAATACCTATTAAATAAGCATTAATAGTATACACATATAAAATAAGTATAATATTTTGTTTATTTAAACATCAAAATGTTTATAATCAAATTGAACGCCTGTGTATTATTTATAGCAAAG
>DWIC01000809.1:0-10420 GCA_018248135.1 Battus belus | reverse complement strand
ATATAAAGATATATATATATATATATATCATCCTTGTTTCTTCAGACGAGTTTTATCAACGAGTGACAACCCAAACCGAATTCCACTAGTCGGGATTCGGATGTCATTCGTAAGCCTAATCACTCAGTATTCGAAGCGATTTACGAGCTCCGAGGCCTCTCAATCAAACCCAAGTCCATGAGTTTCACTACCTTAAAAGAGGTTCTACATTACACTTTAAAATTGTACAAATGTCACTTCGGCAGCGGTGTAAGTTCGGTAAAAAAAGACACTTTGAAATGTATAAGCTTCATGCCAGGTGAAAGCTCCGATCGTCAATAACATTACATTTGTAATAACTACATTGAAACTGTAACATTTGAGCTTTTAAATTATTTATTTTAAATAACTTCTAAAGACAGTTTTCCATTAAACTACGCATCTATAATTATTAACCGATGGTAGAATTAACGGTAAATGCGGTACAAGTTGGTCGTTTAACATTTGTCCATTGGTCACGATCGCTGGAACTCGACGGCGAGCGGCCATAGCGAATGCAAATTTATTTTCGTTCCTCAAAAGCTCGGATGCAGAACGCCTTTGTTTATTGTATCTGTGCGCGCGCGTGACAGAGCGCGGGAAACGTCAAACATAAAATGACGTTTGTTTATGGTCCGCGGAGATGAGTACGGGAGGGTCATTGACAGGTGTGGTATCTTCTGAATTATTAACCACTGTTATAGCCGAAATGCGTAGACATACAGATTATACATATTATATAACGAATATTAATGGGTAAATATCCATTAATATTCGTAATATTTTCCTTACTTTCGCAAATAATTGGTAACAAAATAAGGAGTTTTTCGGTTTTTCTTATTCTCATTTCAATGAAATTTACTCTTTTGGCCAAGATATGTTAATGCATGCAATAACAAGACAAAATGTAATTATCAATTATTTAAATATATTATATTGAACAATCACTTATATAAATTGTGTCGTTAGAGAGTCGCATCGCATCGCTTCGAGTCGCTATTAGCTCTGGGAGCACAACCAAAAAGCATTTCCGTCACGAATCGATGCGATTGTTTCTCTTCATTCACAAAACAATGGGTTATTAGTGTTTTTGCCAATACAATAATAACGGACGGGTCCTCCGACTGTCTTACCGCAGCCGCCGGTCGAGCGGAACTGTGTACTGTTAGAAAAACAATGCAGACTAATTAAAAAAAGTATTTTGAAATAAATTTTTCAATAATATCTTATGAGGTCCACTTTTGTGAAGCTTCGCCTCCAATTGATTCTTTTGAAAGTCTCTTGAGTAGGCCTTTGTCCAACCACTTTTTTTTAAGATTAAAATATATGCGAAAATATAAATAACGACCTGTTGAAAACATTTTTGCTTTTATCGACATAACGCAGTGTCAATACGCGTAATATATATATATATATATAGAGCGCATGTACATATGTATTTATACATATATTTATCAAAAAATTGGGCGTCAATAATGAAGAGAGAAGAGAAAGGTTTTGTAAACAAATAGTTGAGATAAAATTTAACATATATGTATTAATAATAATAAAATTTATCTATACGTATGTACAAATATATATATTTATATATATATACATCCACTGCGGGCCATGGGCTTCTCCCAAAGATCAGTTCGATGACCGCAATACCGCAATTAATGATCTCTCGCGTCCTTCAATGAAGTCAGTCCAACCAAGCAGGAGGCGTATCCACGCTGCGTCTACGAGCTCATGACTGACATGACTCTGTAAGACTACACACAACAAGTGTCTCGCCTACTGTCAATTCAGACGAAAAATTCTTGGAGCTGTGTCTTTAGGAAGTGACTTTTGTTCTTCTGTCGATATCCCCATTTCTGCTTTGATCATATAGCGAAGGTACTTGAGCATTCTTACGATGCCCATCGCGAAGAATCAAGGCTCAGATCCACATATCATCACTAGCAACACAATATACAGATAATAAATATTATTATTTTGCAAGCAACACAGTTTTTTGCTGTCGCTACTTTGTAAAGGTGCGGCCACAGACAAACCCATGTCATTAGAGCCAACGAGATTCAGACCGAACATAATGAAGGGGCTCGGTTCAACTGGCCAGATGGATCTTTGAAATTGGAGTACGTGGAACACTACAACCACTAAGGCATTACGTTATGACGTTCGCAGGGGCGTGGTGCATCATGAGTTCTTTCCACATGGTAGAACGGCGAATAAGGAATATTACCTGCAAGTTATGCGCAATTTGCGCGAATGCACCAGAAATTGTGGAAAAACAAACATTGGCCTTTGCACCACGATAACGCCCCTGCTCACACATAGCTGCTTGTACGCGACTTCTTGGTCAAAAACAAAACACTTATTATACCGCAGATACCGTATTCCCCGGATCTGGCCCCCTGTGACTTTTTCTTATTTCCGTAACTGAAAACGCTCTTGAAAGGACGACGCTGCGCTACTATTGACTGCATAGAAGGAGGAACTGAACAAGATAAAAAAAATGATTTTTTGTAGTGCTTCGAAAACTGGAAACCGTTGGCATAAGTGTATAATGTCCCAGGAGGATTTCTTTGAAGGGGACAAAATAGATATTCACGAATAGATAAATAATGTAAAAAATTACTCAAAATTCGCGATACTTTTTGTACATACCGTATATTAAAATTAGCTAAAAACCATCATCACCATAATTATCTTTTATTCCTATAAACAATCACCCTGTGCACATAGCCACATTTTCGTTGATTTTTTATTGCTTTGTATAAAGTGGAAATACGTTATACATCTATATAACTTTTGTATTTCAGATAAATAGATCACTCTGTATAAATCATGGTTAACCTTCTCAATAACTTCGGCACAAACTCGGCCAAATCAAAGATCGATAATGGACCATTCCATCCTGTTTGACCTTCCTTTTTTTATCCCTTATATATAGGGTCGCACAATAAAGTCCTTTATTACTCCGACCTGGACTTTAATTCCTTTCAGACCCTTTTATGTGTTCTTAATTATAATTTCGTCAGTGAACCTTTTTTAAATACCAATATTGAACGACGACATTTTTTTATCTGTCCAGGATTTTTATTCTTTTATTTCATATTTGTTGTATTTATAATTATTAGATTACATCTCCTTTCTAGATTTCCTATAGGGCCGGTAAAATTCAGGTTATTTCCAGCGTCTTCTGGTGACTTTGACAAGGTATTCTATCTTGTGGTTGTCCTACACGAAATTTTAATATATAAATTGCATTTATATATTAAAATTTCAAAACTGGTACTTCACAGTAGTGGTAACGAAGATGACACTTTATTGAATGAAGTTAGTATTCACAAGGAATTTGTCGAAGAAATTGATTAAAAAAGTTTAAAAATATTTTACTTAATCACGCCATTATTTGCCAACGACTACCCATTTTATTCATATTTTTTATGTTTCCTAATACTAAAAAAAAGATTGTTATAAAAAATTTTGCTGAAATAAAAAAAAATTAAGCTTGGCGACAGTTCGCTTGTTTCATATAAATATTGTCGTTTAATACAAGCAACGGAGAGGGCTTTGTTTATATAGGTGTCCAACTAGGTAGACCAACGTAACAGTTAAAGTCACGGGAAGTCGATAGACCATCGTGATAATATTTGGAGGAGACCTCTGCCTAGTAGGGGTCTATGGAACATAATTATGGTGAAACCTTTCGAGGAAATCTTTCGATGTATTTTTATAAAGGAAATTAATTGAAGACATTTTTATAGTGAAAACTCACGTTGCGAGATCGAATTAGAAATGAGAAGGTCCGCTGCATAAGGAATATCATCAGAATTGCTCGTATGAAGTGGCAGCCGTCGGATCAAATCATTCGTGCAACTGATGGCTGTCAGCCTGAACGGTTCTCGAGTGACCACGGGCCAGTTGACGCCCAACCAAATCGTTTATTATTCAACTATTTTTTGCAATCACGCTGAGCAAGGACATAGCTGGGAATGCATTCATTTGATAAATGATATTTTTTTTCGAGTTACAAACGCCTAAAACTTTTTGACATAATTTTTCTCAGTCAATATTAAAAGATACCTTTTGTTGGTTATATCACAAGCTCATTCACGCGCTTATGTTAAAAAAGAACGTATCGCTGTGTCAGATAATCCGTGGCATTCTAATACCACGTTCTAAGAAACAGAGCGAAGTCGTCGCTGATTTTTATAATTCCTAAAATCATCAAATGACTTTGACTATCATGTTCTATTTTGATTTCATGTGTTGCTATTTTTTAATGGTATAGGAGATGAATAACAACGCGCGAAGTTATTTTGTAATGGTTTATTAGTCGTTGTTAATTTTTTTGCCGGTAATTCTTGGCTCAGCAATATTACAATCGTTTGTTATTAATATAATTCTAAATTCGTTATTATTGGCCGTCAAGCCAATTACAAGTAACATCATGATGCTCCGGGAGCAGAAAAAATATAGTATTCGAATTTCCAAGCGTTCATCCCCCGCGCCCGCACGTCCGCCGCGCCTCGACGCCGCGTCTCGAGTGTACGTGATTGGTTTATTAATTAGGCGAATCATCGTCGGGTTCCATTTTTAAAAATAGGCGGGATTCTTGCGGTGCGACTTTTCTTTTTAATTTTGACCGGCGTTGAACGCAATTAGAGTTGCCAGTAAACTTTTTATAATAATTCTGGCTGTGACGATAAAGGTTACTTAAAATTCTGTTTAACATGCCTAATTAACAAGCTAATCGCGAGTATTTTTTGATTTATTGACCGTACCTAATTACAATTTCATATCAATACCTAATATGAGATGTGGATGTAGTAAAAATTTTAAATAAGTCTTCAATGTCAAATATTTTTTGTCACAAGGCTAGTGTCGGACTTGTTTTAAAAACGTTTTATAAAAAATAAATGAGAAACGTTAAAACTTTATGGTTTCTGTTAGTTTTAGACATTAAAGACTAACATAGAATTGTTACCGATTGGGCGATGCATTTTTAGAACGCGAACGGTTGAGGTCATCGGAAAAATAACATAAAACGTTTTGCGCGGGCCGCCCTAAAGTTATGTCTCATGGTGAATACCGTTAGGATGCCTTCCAGGCTCGAAATGAGATAAAAAAGTTGAAAACTATTCCAATTGCCAGTATTCGGAATCCGTTTTGTCTGCTATACGATTTCTGTGACAATATTTTGCTTCATGCTTTCTGTGATATTAATAACTTCGCTGTGTAATTCTTAAATTAATTATTAATAACCGAAGGTAGAGTAGATTATTATTCAGAGTGGACTTCTAGAAAAGTTGTCTTTGTCGATCTTTACGTAATTAAAAAAAATTACAAACAGGACCTTCGCTTTACACGCAAAACACGTGTCTATCATCCGCCAAAATTATTATTTATAACTGGAAGTAAAAAAGAACGAAAAGTAAATAGATTGAAAAAAGAAATAGATTGCAACTTTATTTAAGCTGTTCTTGCTTTACTATATATTTTATACAAATACGATGAAGAAATTATTATGCATATAAAATAAGTTCAATTAGGAACAGTCTTTGTAGAAGTGGTTTTTAAAGGTAAAAAATATTGAAATCTAAGATTATCTCCATAATAAATTGATGCGACCATATTAAACAATTAAAATAGGAGGTTAAACGATACGTTATTTTACAAGACCGCTCACATTTACATCTCTGCCAACCCCGTAATCGAGTTGAGGCATGAAGCTACGTCGCAGCTATAAACACGCGGGCAAGTGGAGACCATTTCACCGTCTCGACAAGCCGACTGACCGCCACTAAGTAAGATCGGGACATAAATTCTTCACTGGGCTAAATAAAAATAAAAAATCCGAAAACCCCTTTAAGAGCGCTACCGAACTATAATTTATGGGACCTGCTCCACCGACGGCCATCGCTGCAAATAAAATAAATAAAAAAGCGTTTTAAAATAAAAGATTTGCGAACGGGGACGCAAAATGGTGAAATTGGGAATAATTTTGCGATAGCATCGCGGTCGGACGGTACCTTTCAATTTCTTTATATGTTTGCAAATTCGGATTTTTTGCTCACAGGGGAAGTTATGGCTCGGACGAACCGAGCACGGTCTCCGCATCAAATAAACTATTAACAGGCATTGCGGGATTTGTATGGCCGTCGTTAATTTAAAATTAACATAGAGTATAACTGCACATATCACTACATATATTATAAAATTCTTTCTTTTGCCATCACAGTAAAATGGTCTACATAATCAAAAAAAGTAACATCTTCGAAAATATAGCGAAGCCTTCATGGATCTGTGATAAAGTTACACAAGACATAATAACCCTTATTTTTTATTATAAATCTAAAATTATAAATATATTAGAAATTAAAACATGTGCAGTGTATTCAAAAATTTTTAGTTGACCGAAATGTATGGTATTTTGTATGTTGACTCATTTGCATTGTCATTATATACACCAAATATTGCTATCCTTCATTTAAAAAAAACACTGTTCACTTAATAGCGGCGGAGTCGGTTGGTAGCTTGTACTTATAACGTTAGTAATATATTTTTTAATTTTACATGGCGCATACACAAATAAAAAATAATATAGTCGCAACATACTGACAATATACAATAATAATTAAAAAATATATACAAAATATTCCAAAATTAAAAAACAAGAATTAAAAAGAATCGGTCGATGATTCAGCATATTTATTAACTCGACTCATGCTTTATCCTAGATTGCAATGAACAGGGACTTAGTTAATTTAGAATTTAATATATATTAATATTCTGTGCTTTTTTAACATATACAAAAAATAAATGATAGTCGATTGTATGGATCACATTTAAATCAATACATAATCTCTTTAAATATATCTCTTTTCAAAATGTAAGGTTATTAAACAAAAAATTAAAAAAGTATTTCGTAAGTCTCACCATATCACCATAGAGTTTAGTTTCTACACTTATAAAAGTGTAGAAACTAAACTCTATGGTGTATACTAGCTTTTGCCCGCGACTTTGCGTTAAGAAGTATTATTATTAATTAAGTATAGTTTTTCATCCCTATTTTATCCCCTTAGAGGTAGAATTTATGAAAATCCTTTCTTAAGGGATGCCTACGTCATAGTAGGTTTAAGTCTCAGCCCGATCGGTTTAAAATTGACAAAGTTTCATACCAATTTCATCCCCCTCTTTTACCCCCTCAAGGGTAAAACTTATTGAAATCCTTTCTTAGCGGATGCGTACGTCATAACATCTACCTGCATGCCAAATTTCAGCCCGATCCGTCCAGTGGTTTGGGCTGTGCGTTGATAGATCACTATGTGCAGTCAGTCGGTCACCTTTGTATTAAATATATTAAGAGATTATTTGGAATTATACGAAATTTTATCCTTCTAATATCCTGTGAACACAGTAATAACATTTATAATAATAAGTGTAATTAAAATTAAAATTCTTTTCTTTCTTACGTAAAAAATTGTGTCAGTGAAGGATCGCTGGTAAATAAATATTGCGCCCTCGTGGTATAGAATGCACTGCGAATGGTCAGAGACCGCGTCGTGGTCTGAGTCCGGTCTCTAGAGCGCCATCGGCCTCATCACGTCCCAGTATACCGATGCAATAATTTCCTCGCCGGACGCCGTAAATTATGGGCGTGTTCGCGTATTATATAACAGGGACTCGCTTGTATATGTAAAATAAAGATATTTTTTAAAAACTTAATATTATTCGTTGTGACCTTCGTCCGCTTTACCTTGTGGGCAACCCCACAAATGTCATATAAATTTATGAGTAATAAGAATGACATAGGAACGTCAGTGCGACAATGACATAATAAGCATCGGTCGAATTAATTGCGTTCCGCGAATATTATAATTGTTAATTGGAGCATTTCACAATCCGTGTAAAACCAGATCACGGTCTCATTTTTTGTTTAATGATGATTACGTTCCCATGGTAATAACTTATCAATATTTATACAGGTGACTGGTTATACGTATAAAAGTATATAATATCTTCCTTTCCAATCACCCTGTATAAAGCGATCAATCTGAAATATGTTAACAAGCTACTAACTTCGCGCAGTACAAAGTCTGAAGAAACAGCTTGGCAAGGCTTTATTTTCATGCTTGACATTATATTTATATGATAGTGCAAAAAATATTTCTGTAATGTATTCGAGCGAATTATGTGTTAAATAAACGATTCTAAAACCGCCATTCACGGTACAGAAGAGCGACACGGTGCCGCGGGCGTCAGCGGCTTGAAAACGCGTACATTCGGGACATCAAGCGCCCATTATCGTATTTCAGGCGGTCATTTGTGCAGTGAATCAGTCACCTGCCCGCGTCCTGGCCGCCTGATGTATGGCCGGCTTTATTGGCGAGCAATTTCGCCATATTGTTTGCTGGCAACGCGTGATATGTACGCTAACTGCTGCGTGATATTTTGTAGTTTTTTATTAAACGTTTTCTATGATAACACAAGTACATAAGTTTTTAGTTTTATAAGATAAAAAATGTTTAAGGGGAGTTCGGATAATACATGACAAACAATAAACATCGAAGAAACTATAAATCTCGTTTTTATATTTTACATTATGGTCACATTAGTTTCTTATTTCTCAAAGTGGTTCTAATCCCTTTAGGGGGAAGGTCTCCTGCCGTGACACAAAGAGTAACAGAGGAATTCGCAACAAGATGGTGCGCAATGCATGGTGAACAAAACTAAATAACATACCCATTAACAAAGCAATCGTCGATAAATTCTTCTAGCTCAGCTAATAATAGGGTGTCCATAATAACACATCTTTTGAATCTTGAATTACTATGAAATAAGTTTAATAAGCTATTTGAACTTTTTGTATGAATGCACGTATCAAAACTCCATTAATGCGGTATTCGTCTGTAAATGTACCTAGATCCGGGATTGATAGGTGGTCCACATTTAAAAAAAAATTAGGACAGTCCTGCTGGTTTTTCTAACGTTTTTATTATTAATAAATAAATTTGACCGGAAACTTCTTGCTTGAACGTTCTTATCACAATTCCAATATTTAATTCTTTCTTCAGACGAGAGCCGGTGTTCCTTATTAACAGTTTTTGAAGGACAGTATCGTTAGTTTCTGTATACTTATTATAATCGATTTTTTTATTCTGTTTAGGCGTCCAAACTCACATTTATTTTGGGACACACACATTTGATAATTGCAAATTTATCGATGTCAAATAAATAATCATAATATTTTTAAAAAAGTGTTAATTGTTGAAGTCATAAATAATAACATAAATCGTAGATTACATTTCGATGCCAAATTGCGATATATTCATGCACTTATCAAAAAACACTTTCTTCCAAACAACTTTCCAAATCACAACGGAGCACTTTTAAAACCACTTTTGATTGTACAAAATCTACCGGGACAGATAATAAACAATAATTCATTGTAATATTTCGTTCGATATTATCATTATTTTAATAATTCTGAAGGCATATATTTTCGATTTTTTAAGGGTTTACTGTTTTATTGTGGTTAAGGTATTATAAAACATAAACAATATATTAAATCAAAATATTTTCTCATAAAAGCTGAGACGACGTGCGCTATGAAAACTGCTGCCCACCTGTTTAAAGTGGATAAATTCCTCGAACGCCTCGTTACGGGCTGTCCACATAATGGCCATTGTTGGTGCGGAAAAATGCGATATTTTCTCGAGCGTCGCCCGGCGCCATTGTCGGCAGGTATTCAGGAAATTAAGTCGCCCTAGACGACCGCGGACGTGGCTGCCTGCTGGAGGATATTTGCCCCAACTTTCTTCATTTTTAAATCGTAAGTTTCGATGTCGTCTCTTATCCTTTCAGAAAAAGCAAAAAAACTATTCTCCAAATTCCTGTCTCAAATGGTTAATCCATTTTAATCTATCACAATAAATAAGTCTTTTGAATTTTTTATTTCGTTAACGTGTAACGTGTAAATGTTAAACAATCCTAATATTTTTTCCCTTTCTCGGAAGAGGTTGTTTTTAATGGTAAGACTAAATATAGGCATTTAATTTGTAACAGATATTTGATTACACTGAAAATTTTATGAACTGGCCAGCATTATATTATTAAAAGGAACCATAATTTAAAAAAAAAATCTTCACCAATCTTCTCATGTACATTCAAATGTTTTATCATTCATTTAAACTAATTGGCGGCAACTTAAAAATTAAAAAACCATTATTTAGTTTAAATTGGATTAATCACGGATAATTTTCTATGATTTTAAAGTTAAGACACAATCTTCTCACAAAGCGGTTACCTTTAGTACTTTTAGAAGAATTGTCTATAAACATTCAGAGAGGAAGAAGCTAGGTGAAAAGACGATCAACTCGCTCGTTGTTGGGATAGGATAGGCAATAAT
>DWIC01000808.1:0-10423 GCA_018248135.1 Battus belus | reverse complement strand
TATTTACACTATTATAGAACGTATTGTATACATCACGTACCGACTTAAGATATAAACATAGAGCTTAGTAAGATGGTTAAATTAAAAAAAAATGAATAGATTGACATTACAATGTAAGGTTTACTAGATGAGTTCGATCATACAAACTGTACTGTTCAGTACCTATTCTACGATAAGAACGTGTAAGTAGTAACTTGGTTTAGATAATGTTAGGTGACCAGGGTGTGGTGATATTTTGCACGTTTTTGAAGATGTTTTTCTATGGGGTACAGACGTCTGTGCCCGCGTTTTGAAATTGATTCGTGAAATGGTATTCGATCGAAGGTGGTCTGTTGGGCGAGTTAGTTAAATCGCATTTGTAATTGATAAATTAATTATAACGTATCTATGAAAAGATATCACAAAATTGGAGATTACATATCTACTGTATTCAGCGTGGAACGCTACACACATGAGAACATTAGGAACTCTTCCTTCCAGTGACGACGTTGGAATTGCTCGTTAAGTTTGGAAACACACTAGTTTCATCAAAACGTTCTCTAACATGTTCAAGCGGTGAACCCTTCTAGGGGCGGGTATTTTTTTGTCGCACGAAATCAGTTTCCGTGCGCCCGCTCTACATAGTTTACAAATGTGTGTGGCGTTTTGTGGCCTAACTTTTCTCGATAACATTGGTAATGACTTATAGATAATTCTAGGGATTTATGTGTTTAGAGAAGTATTTTTAAATATTTAGGTAATACGGTAATGTAATTAAAAAAAATATAAAGTAATTAAATCAGTGTTTAGAATGAGATGCCAAATTTAAAGTCAATACACATTATTTTAGGTAACTTAATTGATGTAATCTTAACATTTATTAAAAAGTTGATGAAAATGTTACAGTTAAATTATATTTGAGAGTTTTATTAAGCGCAAAATATGCAATTTAATTGATTGTAAGTAAACATTGTTTCAATTTGTTCGTTAACGTTATGCGTTGAAATTGATGTGAAAGTTGTTTTCCGATGTCTTCTTCCATGGCTGCGTTCACAAGTCTCCGTTGAACAGGCCTCATAGGTACCGACTGTTTCGTTTAAATTGTTTCAACTTATACATTTGTTCTTCGTGTGCCTCTCGTCAAACATATCTCTGCATATCACACAGATTATATTTAATACAATTTTATTGCGCTTTTTAATGTTTATCTCTTATTACATTAGCTGTACCGGATATATGAAATACACGATGTTAATAGCCAACATATCAGTGACTAGAAATTCAGCTAAGGCGCATTGTGTATTACAACTTATTTCCAAGAAATACCTTATTTTTCTTCTATTTTTTTTTATTATACTGTATCGTAGATTTCGTTGTTTCAATTTAATTTACAATGTCACCTTTTACTTTCTTATTTTAGTATTAAGTCTTTTGTGTGGTTAATTTCATCCTTATTTTTAATTTCGTAATTAAACTTTTATTATCATTAATGACTTTTGTTTTTCTTTATTTTCCTTATTTTCCTTCTGCGTCCCTAAAATACCTGATATAATATTTCACTGTTAAGTTGTACAAATAACAATACTTAAGTGTTATACGAAGCACACATTATACTTCCACATTCCACACTTCACTTTTTCATCTCATGGTTATTATAAAACAAATGGTTCCATCTCGCTGGAGAGCTAAACTATTTGTAAATAAAACTTTAATGGGGATCAATATAAAGAAATGTACCTAATTATGCGATTGGTACTCTATACATATTCGTACCTATTTAGATCTTAACTATCCTGACAGTAATATTTTTTATCTGTTTTTTGTACCTATGAAGTTTTTTGTATGTATGAAACTTTAACTTATCTTAATTTTTTCCTTAAACCTGAAGTCTGCTTGACTTTAGCGAGAATTTAGGCAAATTACAGGTTATTTAGTTGAATTTTGAATGGGGTAAGGGACTTAAATATTGCCAATGATATGTTATAAATATTATCAAATGGAATATATTTCGCACAGGGTATAATGTGAATAAATTTTATCGCTGTCCCTGGTTACTTGAAGCTAGGGCGGTAATTTATGTCCGTGCCACGTCCCTTATTCCTGATGCGTTGAAAGAACTGAACCATTCCATATTTGAAATGTTATCTTAGTAAAAATATGTATAACTGCCAATTAATAGGACTAGACCTAAATTAAAAGAAAATCCCTGTTAAATTCTCTATCCTTAAAGTAAATACCCTCTGTATGTCTAAATCAAAATGTTTACAACAATTATAATACCTATTAAAGTGGCAGTTATTCTCATGTTAAATTAATCTACGGATGTAAATATTATACACTATATAAATAATTAAAAAATAAATTGATAGCATGTATTACAGATTAACATAATCATTATTTTAAGATATAGATAAATATCCTATTCTGATTTCAGTAGATGCTCTAGTAAATAATGAATACCTGCCTCCATATAACTAACTTCTTAGTGTTATCATAAACGCCCACCTGTTCCTTTGTGTTTTAGTGACGTTTTATTTGTTAAATAAAATAATGGTGTGCAAAATAAAGGGTTGTGTGTAAAGTTAAAATAGTTTAATAGATTTAACTGCCGTTCTTATCAAGCGATACAATGGAATCATTTAACTATTCGTGTAATAATTTGGCCCTAGTGGAATAGTATTATTTTACGAAGTCAATGACTTAGCTTTATTCAAATTCAGTATGCCAAAGACCAACAATTGGGACAAAATAACAGGGATTTAATCATATGTTTGTTTCATCTAATCTAAATCAAATACTACATAATAGCAAGCTTTAACAAGCCTATTTATTATATTCTAAAAGAATGTATTTTGTGGATTCTTTAGTAAAACTTAATTTTTCTAACAGCCATTCGGTCTTTAAATAAGACCGGGAGCACACTATCTACATTACATGCAGTTATGTGAATTATAAAAATTTACACAATTTTAACATCTAAGTGACTACACTACTAAACTCTAGATTTATTCTTTGTCATTTTATAATAAAACATAGTTGAAAGAATTGTTGTTTAATTATATAACCTCAACATTCCTTCTCTTCACCGATGTAACTCGATGAATTGTTCGTCTAAAGCGGCAGAGAGCGGGTCACCCCGCTCTTGCAACCGATGGCTGTTGGGGCTGAAAGATTCTCGCCCACAAGTCGGATCAACAATATAGTAAACATTGCCATGAGTCGATGGATGCGGGCAACGCATGACCGGGCATTATAGCAATCTTACGGGAGACCCATGCCTTGTAGCGGGCGTCTATCAACAGAAAAAGATTAAGCAACCTTCTACATTTCTTGTATTAAGTAATTTAACTCATAAATTTTACTTACACTAGATTATTCACAAAAAAACTTCCTTCTTCTCAATTAAAGTTAATTATTTAAGAATTCCTCAAAATGATTAACAGATATCTGCAAAAATCAAACAATAGAAAATAAAGCACTAAATACGATTATGTACGTGAATTTAACGCGTAGTCACATATGTCTGTATCTATAAAAATTAATATTTCAAAAATGGAATTTGTGAGTCTAAACTTAAGTACTGAGGCTAAACAAGTTAGCTTTATGAGCCGCTAGAAACCTTGATGGAGCGCCAAAAATCCATTGGAGTTAAGTCCGTTGATCTAAGGGGCCATGAGAAAGATTTCCGAAGACGGACTAGGCTTGGGCTACCTATGGTCGGTCCACTGACCGAGATTTGCGGTCGTCGCCAGTACATAATTTTATATTCACACTTTCTGCATTAATTACCTCCAATAGATATCTATGCTTAGCAGTAGACGACTATAGGTTGCGACAAAGACTGGCCGCGTGTACAGTGCCACCATCCTGTTGGAACAACATGTGTAATGAGTACTACGGATGTACCTTTGGCCAAAATAAAACTGTAATCATGAGCCAATAAACTCTCACTGTGGACAAACGCCTGGCCTTTAGATTTTTCAAAAAATGGTTCAATGATCCTATTCGTGGATAAGGCACACCAAACAGTTAACCTTGGGAAAATCGTTACGGATATTTGAATTAAATCAAATGGTTTTTTTTATTGTTATTTCGTCTTAAATAACGGTCATCATAGAAATGCTTGAGAGCTTTTAGAAGCGTGCGTTCTCTGTCGTATCGTTTAGTTACCACTACCGAAGAGGACTGTTGACGCCGACACTGCTGGTTTCGCGAGAGGGGAGTCAAAACATGCTAGCACGATGTACAATATAAATACTTTGGGAATGATACATATGAATTAAAGAATTGTGTTATTCTTTAATTTAAAATAACATTGATTATTGCTAAAACCAGATGTCATTGTTAATGATTGAACATATTATACTAATTTTTAATTTAATTTGAAAATAAAAATAAGTCATCAAACTTTTCTTACAAATAAAATTATCGCTGTATCAGATGCCTCATTTATTCCAAGGTGGATATCATAAGTGGAAGCCATAGATATCAACTGACAACCGTGTTAATCAAATATTCGAGTATAATATTTTAACTGTTAAATGGGAAACAAAATAATAAATTAATCATTATTTTAGTTTTACTTTTTTGGTTGAGCTCCATCTATGCTATAGCGTTATAAAACATTTAATAGTCTATTAATTACTTTTAACTTAATCAAGTTTTATTTATTGGATATCAAAACTTTGTAGTACGATTTAACGATGTCATAATAAATAAATGAATGTGCTATTACTTATTTATATATTTTTACCCAATAACGCCATCTTTGTTTTTAAATAGGGTTTTTGATGATTGGAATAAATCAACTCGCGCCATCTATTTGACGCCAACTATTGTTTCGTAAATCCCAATACTGAACCGTCATTTTCATACAATCGTTTAAAGTATAAAAAAATCCATAAAAAATATTCAATTTATTCATGGATTGACTATAAGATTTTACATGCAAAACAAAGTAATTGTTTGCAATTTTTAAAATTAAAAATAATTAGATATAAGATTTAAACCTATTTCATAGAAATGGCAATGTTTGCGCTGATATACATAATTATTCTAGACTTGGAAGTAATAAGGGGCCACGTATAATCGATCTCTGGCTAAACTATGATTACTTTTATTTTATAAGAAAGTTTCATTTGATAGTTTGATGACTACTTTAAAATTATGTTGAAAATTAGTATAATGCGTACTATTAGTAACAAATGTTTTATTAAATTTAATATGCAATACTCCATTATGTACTTTATTATTTATAAATTAATAAAATATCATTAATGTATGATTTAAACTAAGATGGCTCAAGCGTTACATGTTGAACTGTAATTAGTATTTATTAGACGAATTAATAAGTCAAAGCTGATGTCACTCTAAACACCACAACATCTACGAACTTAATATGTATTTTTTTAAAATAAAAAGAACTAATAGGAGTATCAAATATAGCAAGTCATGGATCTCACCGCTCCGTGGACTCAGTTCAGACGAAGCTGTAAGAACCTCCGGGTTGAAAGCAACAACATCAAGAATCTAAAGGATCAAATATCACTCTCTAATGTAATTTTATATTTATCGCGCAATGGCAGTCCTCGGCGAATAAACATGATCGATATTAAGTATATATCGATATTTTTGAACTGCGTATATCAATATTGTAAAGTACGAATACAATCAACCACAATAAGGAGCATATTTTATTTAGTAAGTGTTTTAAGAAAACAATCGACAGGTATCCTGCATATATTTCATTTTGTAGTGTCATCCGTCAGTTCGATCCATTTATGTTTGACAACTATCAATGGCCCGCTATTATTTGAAATTTAAAAACCTTCTTTTTATTACAATTTTTCGATTCCATGAATACAAATGCTTACTATATTATATATAAATCAAAAGTACTCAATAGACTGAAACAGTCTAGAGTAATAAGCAAAAAAAGTCAAGTTATGAAGCACAACCGTCATCTTGAATTTACCGTAGGTCATATATTTGTGGAGTACACTGGAGAGATAACGAAAATGCTTCAAACATTACGAACCTCTGCCTGCTATCGTCCCATATAGATTTTCCTTCTTTTGGATGTTTTTTATATGAAAAAAATTGTATGGGCGAGTGGTAAAAAGCTTAACCTGAAAACACTGCATCAAGAGTCCCGCGATTGCTTATGAACAAGCAATAGGCTCCGACGTCGTGATTGCGGGAAGTTCATATTCAAATAAATTTTACAAGACTGACAATGCGAGTGCTCGAACACGCTTTTGCGAGATCTCGTCGATCTTATTTTTGCGACTAGTACTGCTTTCATTCTATAGAGCATCTCGTGATTACCTGTAGTCCCGTGAGCCAATGCGAAAAACCCCTCCGTTCATCGCAAACCTCCATTTCGGCATCTGGGAGAAAGATCTTGTCGATGGGTCGGTAGAAGTTTAGGATTATATATTACATAATAACTTAACTTCCAACGTTCCCACCTTACATCAACAAAATTTACATCGCCTTCACACTCAAATCTATGTCGAATATACTTTATTATATTTTGGTGCGGCCTGTGAATAATGCAAAACGTATAATTTAATGCTTTTTCTGGCATTTAATGGCATCTTTGGGTATGCAGTCTTCTGCAGTACCGTTACGGAAAGATATTTTTTTACTGCAAGGGCCGATAAACAGGAAATTGATAGTCTCAGGGAGAAGATGGTGGACCATACTAATCACTCTTCAGGCTGTCGCCGATTGATCACACATCATGACACCTTAGATCTCATCGTTGCTTCCCATCAGGCAAGATTGAGGTTAAACGCCCGAATTTGCGAAAAAACAAAAATTGGTTTTTGCACTACTATAACGCCCCTGCTCACACATCGCTGTTTGTACGCGACTTCTTGGCTAAAAACAACACACTAATGATACCGCAGCCACCGTATTTCCCAGATCTGGCTCCCTGTGACTTTTTCTTGTTCCCGAAACTGAAGAAGCCCATGAAAGAACGACGCTACGCCACGATTGACGGCATTGAAGGAGGAGGTTTGCACAAGTGTATAATATCTCAGGGGGATTACTTTGAAGGGGACAAAATAGATATTCACGAATAAATAAATAATTTTTGAAAATACACAGAATTTTGCGATACTTTTTGAACACACCGTATGTTCGGTGTGTTCGGTTTTGGTGCGAAACCGAATCGAAAACGAGGAGATCCGTAGAAGCACCATGGTCACAAATGTAGCTCGAAATTGTTCGTGCTCGATACCTGTTGAGGGCAAAAGATTGTCAAGTGGCGATCACGAGCTGGCAGACACGGCCTGAGTAGCCGCCCACTAGGTGGACCTATATCATATTGAAGGTTGCGGAAAGATGTTGGATGCTGGTAGCGTAAAGTCAATGATCGTCGCGATCTATTAAAAACTGTTGAAAACAATCTTACCTGCCGTGCGTGCCCAACGAGCCGGCAGCAGGTTCGGGTTCGCAGTAATCGGGACTGGGTGTTACGTAGCGCAGGCGTGGGCGAGGGCGTGCTCGCCTGCGGGCATGTGCCTTGAGAGGTCCCGCGCGCGCCGCCTCGCCCGTCAGCGCGCTGGCCACGCGCGCCATCCCGGGCAGCGCGCGCCAGCACGTGCGCACCGAACACGACCCCGACACGCCGTGACAAGTGCACTTAGTTCGCATCCCACTTGCCACCACCTCAACAAGTATTTCTCTATTTATTCAGAAATTAAATTAAAAAAAAAAACTAAGTGTATGAGAAAATATATTTTAATATTTTACATATATGATACTGTAACGACATGGATAAATTATGACATTATTTTATTGAGTAATTAATATGTTATTAGGTTCTCTAATATTAGTTTCCATTTTATTTTACTTATTCTTTTCTTGACATTTTGATTTTTTCTGTTTTATTTTTCACTTTTTTCAACTACGGTGCAATGATACAATTATACCTCTGCATCACGATAATAAGTTAAGCTTGCCTTTATACATAGTATAAAAAGTAGTTTATAAATAAATAAAGTAATTTGTCATTTCAACCGTAGGCTGTCGGCTACTTAATGATTATGTTATTTATAGGGGAGTACTATGTACGACTCTCCCATTAATTCCCAATAGGATTCTTGATAGGAAGCCTGCATCCAACGTCTCCTGACGGCTTAAACAAGAATGTTAAAATGAGTAAATCTGCGTCTCCAATTAATCGTACTTACTTTTCTGCCAAAGCGCAAGTTTATTAAGTTGGCCGCAGCGATGAGCGGGCGTAGACTGTCCAGTCTCGTGTTGAGGTCCACTTGTGGGTCGAAGCGCGGGTCGTCAGCGGCCATACGGTATTCGATGTTCCGGTGCCGCGAACCTCTGTCCTCATACTCATACCTAAACACAACATATACCCAACGAATTAATGTAATTACCTCGTTTTAGTGTAAAATTACTAGTGTTGTTTAATCAACACAACATCAACCACCTCATCAACCACCACCTTTGTTTCCCAAGACTAGTGAAATGACTGGTTACGCCCTTTATTTCTAGAAGTATTTAAAAAAGTAGTGCATTGTATAATAGAAAAGAATAAGACCTAGAAGTAAGTCAAAAAGTCGAGCAAGATTGCTAGCTAGTCAGTAAAGTAAATACAGGTTTACTAAATAAGAAAAGATAATAAAAAGTCAAAACTATGACAATGTATTAAATCGTGGTCTATGAACGATGATGACGAGATGCACGGGAGACGATTTGCTTGTGAAGAAAATTATAAAAGATTGTGAAGGATGAAAGGAGAAACTGAAATAAAACAATAAAATGAAAAAGAGTTTGTCCGAGTTTACGTTTAAGTTTTTGCCCCACGCATGGCAGGGGGGAACGAGAGGTCCCAAAAATAAAAAAAGGAATAACTGTGGTAAGGGATTTGAGTCGAATGTAAAGAACATAACCAAGCCAAACGCGTATTTTGTGGTCCTTTAGAAAACCTGATATTTCAAAAGAATAAATATAATGGGAAAAATGCATTAATCTAATAGGAGATTATGTCGAAAAATAAAATACTTATTTGCTAATAATTTGTCTTTAATGTTTACTGGTTATAATTATTTGCAATTTTTTTATTGTTAGAAATGTTGAATTATGAACGATACGTGACAATCCCCGTAATAGTTCCGGAATGTACATGCAAAGGTTTTGTTACCTTGATCTAAATCGTTTCCGTGTGGGCCTGCCTCGTCGCGGAGACCTGGGGAGACGTTTGCGTCCCCGGCGCCCTTTCCTGGGCCTGGGTGTGGCGGTCATATTCGCCGGAGCCGGCTGATCGTCCACAAGTATCACGTTGGGCAGTACAGTGGTAGTCTCTATGGTAGTCGTCGGCTTTGCTGTCGTAGTGAGTTCCACTTCAATTATATTCTCAATCTTGCCATCCCTCACATCCATTTCGTGACCGTCGAGGAATTGTTTAGCAAACCTAAAATGATTACATTAATTACATAAACTTATTCATTTATTTTCGTTTATATCAGCGTACATTCGTTGGTAGACCGTTACAATTAAAGATAAAATGATCAGACAGATTTTGCGTTCGCTAGTAATACAAGAGAGAGTTTTTCCTCGACATCATTATCTAAACCTGTGGACTCCTTCTAGAGCCCTGGCTTTTATTGTTACATTTATTTGGATTCAAAGGGTGAGAAGTACATAGGATTAGGCTAATGTTTCCCAGACTGGTCCAGGTGGTACACGGGAGACCTGATAGGGTCTGTCTACAATGGATCGAAAAAAATGTAGGTTCACAAATAAACTAAAATGTAGTTTAGGATTCACCCATCAAGCAGCAGAAGCAGAGACTGTTGTAACAACTTGCATATTACATATTCGTTATAACGTGTCGATATCGGAACTGAATAAATTTTGAACGAGGTCAATGAAAACACTCGTAGAACCCTACTACATTATTAGATGTACTCATTATTTTTCGAGTCCATGATATGACCAATTGAAGCACATTTCAACACGTCTTTAAGTTTCTAAGCCTTATCTAACATTCCATTTGAATGTCAAAGTTTGACTGTTAAAAAGCGAGGGCCAGATTTAAATATGTAGGGGGCTTTATTCACAGTTGGATTTAAGGGCTTCATATGTGATTTGTACCATTTCATCAGCACATTATACGATCTGAAAAAAGTGAGAGGTCTGGTGTAAAGTAACCTTTCAGCCCATTGGAAGTTGTCGCCGCAGCCACCCCACTTGAAGTGCGTGTGTGGTTCTGTAGGCGCGGCGTGTCGTGGAGGCCGGGGCGGCGCACGGGGTGGGGATGCGCAGGAGCATGCAGCCAGGGCACCCGCTGCGCATGCGCGCGCCACCGACCACGACAGCGCCGCTGCCGACAATGCGTACACGTACGCTTGCTCACGAGTCCCTGTTAACACGTTGAACGCTATATTATGTATATGTACATATATACATATAC
>DWIC01000807.1:0-10427 GCA_018248135.1 Battus belus | reverse complement strand
ACCTAATATTAAAGTGTCTGCTTTTATATAAGATTATGTAATGGCAAGGGCATTCATTGCCATAGGCAAGCACATCAGCATCATATACGCATTATTAACCATTCAAATGGTCCATGCCATTGGAATTATTGGTGCATAAATAATATGAAAATAAAAACATGTCAATGCATCACTTGACAAATTCAAGTTCGGGCCTAGACAATAAGTGTGGTCATACTAATTTTGTTTAGATTGTTTAGTCAAAGACAATGACAATATAATAACTCTGATATCCGCTTAACTATAACCAGGGCTTGTAAACTAATTTGTAATCTTATTACAATGTGAACAAAAAAACATCCGCGATACAATGAACAGGAACAGAGCAGCCCATAGGGTTCATTTTATTGCGAGGTTCATCCTGGTATTTATTAAACAACCAATCCACCTGGATAAGGCACCTAATAACTTCATAAAATGTTTCTTTGCAGACTTTCTTTCAATTTATACCCCCATTAACACTGTCTGCTAGTTAACTAGCAATTATTTCTAATTAAATATAAATATGTAATTTTTAATAAAACTTAACTTTTAATGACCGTATGAAAATACATATCTATTTTAAATTTATTCATAAATACATAGTCTTTGTAAAAAATAGGTCGTTAAGAGACTTGATTATAATTTAAAGGTCTTCCATTGAGCGTGGACACAATCAAAATGTTGAACTAAACATGCGAAACAGCGAAAATGCGAAATTTAAAACAGGGATAAAGTAATTGCTACAAATGACTACGCTTTACACAATTGTGCGCCCTGGTACAAATAATCAATGACTGAGACAGACAGACTGGCGGGTGACATCACCTAATAATTAGGGCACCGCAGCCACTCCACGAACAAGGTCAGATATGCGGAACATCTATTCGACAAGGAGGGAAACTCAAACGAAAATAAAATAAATAAAGAAAAAGTTTAAGGAACTTACTTTGTGCATTCAATGGCACCACACAGGCTAAAAATAGCGCAGCCAATGCCGCCGACAAACACGACCACTGCCGAGCCATATCTACCCGACTTCACCGGCAGGAGCTTCCACAAGAACTAGAAAGTTATAAATCAAGTGACTTTATGAAAATAAAAACCTTACACGGATTCAAACTGAATTTTATCTTACTAGACTAAGGTAGCGAGCACTCAAGATGGCGCTCGCGGAGTGAATAATAAGCCAGTGACAGCTTTACGGAACAATATTAATGTAATGGAATGAAAAAACGAGTTGAATGAATGAAAATAAAAATGTTGCTATTAAAAAATTACGATGAACACCGCACAAACACCTGAACGTATTACCAGACTCAAAAAATATCGATTTCTTCGTTATATATGTATGAATTATACATTTTGTTAAAAAAAATCTGTTAATCTATTGCTAACTACATAAAACAAAGATAAAATTGTTATGAAGACGGAAATAATTAATTTTTTTTAGCAATACCGAAGCATACTGATTACCTATTGACGTTGCTTATTTTTTTAGACTAACGAATTTAGAAAAATACTTCTTCGAATAGAACTTCGAGCCACTTTTATATGTAATTTTCAGTGCCTTGGCGCAGTGAATGAAAGGTTTGTCCCCAGTTATGGATTTCAAGGTTTTTTAGAATTAGATCTTACAAATGCCTTCCAAAACTCTTTGCCACGTGAGATTAGAATGGATAAATCTAGGATAAAAATCCCGAACACACTAACACAATAATACTATATGATAACGCGTCGCAAATGTACACGGCTGACGGACCAGCGCAGCCGTTCCGGTGAAGACTTTCTCTCCTGACTCTCTGGCAAGTGATACAAACGTTCATTTTAGTGTTGCAAAACGACACCCAGACTTGGGTCTGTTTAGGATTTTGTGTTCAAAAGATTCAGATGTCGCGTGTGAATCACTCTTGAACAGTCTGAGAAATGTTTGGATTTGAGCTCTTTAACGCCGACGACGTAATAACAATAGCAGTGTTGCGCACAAACACCGCTATCGGCGCGAGCACGTTAAATACAAGTTTTTATTCGAAGGTGGGGTGCCAGTGAAACAATAAACACAAATTAACATCAATTCATTTATTTATTGTGAAACGCAGCACGTACCGAATTGAACTTGCGTTGCATATCGTTTAATACGGTGTCCTATTAAATAGTACAATAAAGTTAATTTATAAACAAATCAATGTTTAACGATTTTTTATTTCTCTACACATACAACATTGTGAAATAAATATGAGAGACGACAAACTTATAACATTAATATATTATGTTAACAATAATATTAAAAAATAAATCTTTGGGATTGCGACAGGGTCCTGTTCTTAATTATAAATAAAATTAAAAATATGAGTGTAAAACGCACACGAGTCGGCGAATGGAAACATGTTATCTTCGTAAGTAGCATTGTCAATTATTATATAAATCCACGCAAACGCGCTGACGATCCGGGAGGCTTCGCCTCTCGTATTCGTGTGCCATTTGCGATACAAAGCCGTGAACACGAGAAACGTCAGCAAGTACTACTCACCCGGGCAACTACACGCACGGTGCCGGGAACCGGTATTTACGATGTGACGCCGCGCACTCGCCGCGAATGTGACCGCGGGAGAGTGCGAGGCAGCCGCAGGACAGGCGAACACTCGTTTCGACCGAAACTCTCTATACCTATCTTATATATATAGCCCCTAGCTATAACACTACGCTACTGCGGACTTCGGGCGCCAGGGGCGTTGTATGAGGGGCGGGGCTGCACTCTGCATGCTTACGCCCAAATCTGAAACGGGAAAGATTAAATGCTGTAGTGTAAATGGTATGTTTTCACATTGGAGGACCAGAGGTTCCGGCGACGACAGACGGACAGAGACACGCTCGCGGACACTAATTATGCTGGTGCGGTGGCCGGAGGGTGGAAAGGGGGATAGGTAGGCACGCACCCGCAGCGTGGCGTCCCAGGATGCGGTGGCCAGAGCGGTGCCGTCGGGCGCCAAGCGCACGCTGGTGACGCGATGCTCGTGGCCGCACAGTACGCAGACGCGCACGGCGCGTAGGGCGTCCCACGCGCAAGCCGTGTAGTTGCTGTACCCGGCGAACAGCAGCCGCCCGCTCACCGACCACTCCACCGAGTTCACGCCGAATATTATGTTCTCCTTCGTATAGCGCGCCACCTGCCCGACATAAACCGGCACGCATGTAATCGCAACACTCGACAAGGCACTGAGCCGTGGGCGTGGCGGCTCACCTCGCGGTCGGCGCGCAGGTCGAAGAGGCGGCAGTAGGAGTCGTCGCAGCCCGTGGCCAGCGAGTCACCAGAAGGGTGGAAGCGCACGCTGGTGACGTCGGAGTCGTGCGTGTCGAAAGCTTGAACGGCGTGGCCGCTGCGCATGTCCCACACGAGCGCCGCACGGTCGCACCCACCGGACACGAACGTGTCGCCCATCTCCGATGCGGCCAGGTCCAGGCACGTAACATCGGCACCGTGCGCCTGTCGAGTGCGCGCCAGCAGCGTTAGCAGCGGTCGTGACCAAATGTACTCATCTTTTTACAATCCTCAATTTATAATTTAGCACAAAAGGGTGTGGCGAGTAGCCTCAGGCCTACGCTTAGTAGGTGTGGTTTAGAGGTGTTATAGTAATCGACGTATCGAAACAAGTTATAAGGCCGGGCACGGGCACCTGGAAACTCTGCAGCAGCTGGCCGGACTCGACGTCCCAGAGCGCACAAGTGCCGTCACCACCGGCAGTGAGCAGCTGCCGGTCAGTGTTGGGGAAGCGGCAGCACGCCATGTAGGATGTGTGTGTGGCAACCGTGCGTTTCCGCGCCGCCGGCTCCTCGTCGCCGCCCAGCGGGAACACCGTCACCTTATTGTCCAGCCCGCTACGATTCGTTTGCCATTAGTTTTACACCAAGGAAAAGGATACACTGTTCAATAATGATGTTCAAGATAGGATCACTTATCAAATGCGAGTTTGTTAATGTACACCACTTATGGCGCATCACCGCCAGGTGGTGCGATAGAACACGCCTGGTTGTGTACACATTCAAATACTCATGCATTTGGGCATACTCCGTGCCCACAAAGTTTAAAAATTGTGGTAGCATGGCAGAGGGTGTGTTTACCATTTGAAAATAACTTATAACAAAACAATCGCAGACATACCCAGCAGCCACAATATTCCCTGAAGGAGCATATGCGCATGCCATCACCCATGTGCTTGGCACAGAGATTGTGAGCTCCTTGGTGGCAGTGAATGCATCCCAAATGATAATCTTACCATCCTGAAACCATAATGTTATTGAGCATTATTGATAACTTAACAATAAGAACTTAACCAGCCTGTGATGGTCCTTGTTAGCCAAGCATGGAAACGCTCAATGTGGAGGGAACAGAGACACTGCACATAAAACCTCCACAACCAATGGAGTCTACTTTACCTGCGATGATGAAACTATGTGACGCTTGTCAGAGGACCAGTCACAACAGAGGACCTTAGATTGGTGTCCTTTAAGCAGGCGCCTCAGCTTCAGATTGAAGAAGTTAATGGCTTCCAACCTTTCAGCAACACATGATACTGCAAACATACAATTATGAATGAGAAACATTTTGTCATGATACTAATGTTGATGCATGTACATATGTGTCCTTGACTCTATGTCTTTTTACATTAATTACTTGATACCTCATTCATTAAACATGGGTGATTTTGTATGTCAATTATTAGTAAGCCAATGTAGTTTGGATAACAATCCACCAAAAAAACTGCCATGCACTCAAAACAATTCTGTCTGTCAGAATAGTTCACTAATACTACATAAGTAATATATTTTATGTACTGAAACAGTATAACATTACAATTTACTTATTCTAGTTAATCATACAATATATATGACATAGCATCATAATAGACATCTCAGTCATGGGATAAGGGACAACTAACAGAAATAACTGCTGTAGATTTAAAAGCAGTGAGTAATTGCTACGTCGGTCTACATTTTTATTCTATTGCCTAATCGGGATAATGAAGCGTTCGCGGTTAAGCACGTTGTTCCAAGCGCATTACTCACGGGTCACATCGTTCAACTTCTGCCGCTCTTCTTCAAGTTTCTGTTTGAGCGCCTCGGCCTCGCGCAGCAGCGACTGCAACGTCTCCTCGGGGTTGGCCGCAACCGCTGTGTCGGCGGCCATGGCGCCGCGCTGCTCCACACTTTAACACCGCATTATAATAATGAAATGTGTAAATTTCCCATTCAGTTGTACGTCTGCAAAATTAAACCATTCACACCGCAAGAGTCATAATTTAAGTTAAAACATGAACAATGTTTACGGAGAAACAACACTCGGAGACAGAATCGATTACATTGAGAGGCAAACCCAAACACAGACCAACAATCGACACTTTTGTACTTCGATCACAGATCTTATAAATTAAACGTCAAATTGCATTTATTTAGACACAGTTGCGGCAATTAAAAATGTAAGAAACAACAATGCCAAGAAAAACAACGTATTCAACTCGAATTTATATAAAATAAAATATTATATCCTAATCCAATCTAGGATATTTCTAATTCACAATCAAAAAGTAGATAACTTTCATGCTAAATTTTACAACTACTTATTTATTAAACCTTTAAAATCACTCATGTCGTTTTTATAATGTATCTCATAATATCTCTCAGAAGAGAATATTCCTAATTCACAATTAAACAGAGGAAAATTGCCACGCTTCTTTCTGTTAAATTTACTTATGTTGATTTTATAATGTAAAACTCCCTTAATAACAATTGTATAAAAACGAACTTTTAACTTTAACTGTGTAAAAACGCAATTGCAGAACAAAATTAAGATATAATATAGCGCCCGCACAAATGTCTTTCGTATAAAAATTTATGTAACTGACAACATTTACGATCATATTGTCGTATTGACAATTGCGATCGTTAAAAAGTTTTGAAGTTTGAATCTTTTTTGATATTTAAATTTATTAGATTTCTTAGTTCATAAATTAGTTACTACATATTTCCTGAGTAATATGACGCCTCCGCTACATGTTGAAGTAGTGCAAAAAAAAGATAGTTTAATGCATAAAAACTGTTTAAAAGAAATTGTACATACATTTCTCGCAAATTTTACTAGTTTGACTCCTGGTGCCACCATCACTAACCGTGACTTGGAGGAAAATGTGCAACTGTACGAGCACGTGCAATGCATTACTTTTTGCGATGTTGCGCACGATTCCGAGGTGGCCACGATTGACACGGAGCTAGTTTACCATATATATACGCTGGACTCTTTCGGAGCCGAAACTGACACGATGACTGATAATTCGTCCGGAGAAGAGATGGCCGTCGCAGACGTTTGGGCCTTACCGGCCGAAGAGTTCCACGGGCTCTGGGAAAATCTCATATACGATTCAAAACTAAAGGAAGACATTTTGAGGTTTGTAGAAACCGCGTTTGAATTTGCTGATCGCGGCGTCGATCCCAATATCGTCGGATGGAACCGAGTGGTGCTGCTGCACGGCCCACCGGGCACGGGCAAAACCAGTCTATGTCGCGCGCTCGCCCAGAAGCTGGCCGTGCGGCTCTCCGAAAGGTTTCCGCGCGCACGCCTGCTGGAAATTAATGCTCACGGCTTGTTCTCTAAGTGGTTCTCGGAGAGCGGTAAGCTGGTAGCCAAATTGTTCGAGCGCATTCGCGAAATAGTAGAGGACCGGCGGCTGCTGGCGTGCGTGCTGGTGGACGAGGTGGAGTCGTTGGCGCACGCACGTCGCGCGGCTCTTGCTGGACTCGAGCCCTCGGACTCGATCCGCGCCGTGAACGCGATCCTGACGCAGCTAGACCGGCTTAAGCGGCACCCTAATGCGCTTGTGCTAACCACATCGAATGTCACGGGCGCAATCGACGTGGCATTTGTAGATCGGGCGGATATCAAGCGATACGTGGGCCCACCGTCGGAACGCGCCGCCTACGAGATCCTTCGCGGCTGTTGCGGCGAGCTGATGTGTCGCGGTGTGGTGGCCCCGCGTGAGCAGTTGTTCCCACTACGTGTACTGGAGCAGGCACGCTTCGCTGAAGGCGACGGCTCGCGGCCCAGCCTCTGCTTGCGACGCGTAGCGAGAGCCGCGGCTGCAGCCGGCCTCTCGGCGCGCGCTCTGCGACGGTTGCCGTTCCTCGCTCGCGCGCTGCACGCTGACTGCGCCCGTATTCCCTCGTTGCCCACTTTCATAGATGCACTACAAGCTGCACTCGTCCAACAGATCAGCGACGCCAAAGATCTCTGCAGCGACGCCATGGACCCACCGCTACTCCAACATTGACCTCCATTTGTTTCAAATGAAATATGCGAGCAATATATTTGTATTGTACATTTGTCAATTAAGGACTAACCTAGCTTAATTAAGATTAACTAATATTATAACAAGGTATTTTAGTATATGTTTTTGATTACTAATATTAATTAAAATAAATGATACAAAGTTACGTTTCACAATTTTTTATTGGAAGCCTTAGTTAAGGAATTAACAAAAATGTGCAATAACTACATCATGTCAACTTAATGTATTATATTTTAGGACAATTTCCCAAGTCTGTTAGAACAAATAGCACAGTACAGAAAAGTTGCACAAAGGAACTCTTTATAATTCTTAAAACTAACATTACAAATAAGGTACGCATAATGATAATGAGGTGGAGATGGAGTTGCGGTCAGGAGAGGATCCAAAGCATGTTGAGGCCGCTGGGGCCGAGCGGCGTGCGTGCGAGCGCGGGCGGGTCGCGGCGCGCAGCCGCCGCCAGTAGCAGCAGCAACGCGTGCAGTAGGTTATTGCGACCGGGCGCCGCGCTGCCCAGCGCCCCGCGCGCCGACACGGCCCACTGCGGCGGCCTCTCGCTCACGCGCTGCAGCGATAACTCCCCACTTCCGCCCAGGTACTGCGAGCTGAACGGACGCGGGTTGCCGCTTTGGAGCATCTGCACACACAATGCACAAACTCAAGCAAATTCTCAAGTTCCTTGGATGGTTGGTCACTTCATGGATTGACGAGATACAAGTTCCAAAGACAATGCCTCTTGAAAGAACAAACCAAAACCCAGTGTGAGCTGTTTTGATTATCTAGAGGATGGTTTCTTAAGCTAAAACTATTTCAAAAAGTGCTTTGAAAACTAGTGGGGGAAGAAACTACAAAGAAAGCTGGTCACGACAAATGGTCATATCACGGACTCCCGTAGGCGACCCGGGAAACTACGGAACCATAGGCTAATACATGCATTATAAAACAACAAGTAATATCTGGATGGCTTTAGTACATTTTTAAAAGTTTACTCATTGGTGAGACCCTACGGCTCATTCACTTTAGATGGGCTGCAGCGGGGTGGAAGTTACCTGTCCGTCGAGGTAGGTGGCGAAAAGGTGCAGGATGATCTCGGCGTCGGTGGGCAGCGAATCGTCCCAGTCTGCACCGCCGCCGTTCCAGCGGTAGTTGCTGAGGCAGGGCGCGCGCGCCAGATCGCGTACACGCCGCACTAGGTAGCGCTGGTCAGTGAAGGGCTCGAGGTATGGTAGCAGCGCACCGAGCGCCGGCAAGGAACCGGCAAGCGCGCGCAGCCGCTCGCCACCCAGTCGGCCCAGCTGCGCATCGCCGCCCGCAAGCCGCGCCAGTGCTGCGTCCGCCGCCGCCATGCCCTCCACCAGCCTCTCCAGAATCGTGATGTGGATCCACTACATCACCCATCCATCACACACGTCAGCTGCTGCTCCAAGCGGAGCCCGACATTATTATGCTAACAATAATCTCAACTCCAGACAGCCTACAAATTGAAGTTGACAAGTTTGGGTTTTATTTATAAAAAGAACATAGATGTCATTTAAAATCAACTCATGGTTGATGATGGAACATTCAGGTGTTTTGAATGGCCACAATGACATTGCTGTTGACATTGTTGAGATGTGGGCTTGTGTTTACAATAACAAATGGACTGAAAATTACTGCTTCAAATACGCATCAACACTGAGTTTGACATAGGCAAGACCAATGCATATTATTTCAGCAGGAATAAGATCCCTTAGATTAGAGAAGAAAAGACTGCAATATATGGGACTATAGCAGACTACCAAAAGACAATTTGTCTATTAACAGAGCAATAAATATTTTAAAGCATTATTAAAAGAAGAGTAAAACTGTGTTCACTATCTGCAACCATATCTGGTGCAACCAACTATTACATATTCACTGAAGGAGGTGTTGTAGAAAAATTTCCATCAAAAATTCATTCAACGGGACTAGCCATGCAGCTGACAACCTTTCAGAGAATGTGATGGCTGAAGAAAGAACAAATTTTGAAGTCACTCCCTCGGATAACTACCAGGTTTATATATATTATAATAAGTGTGCTCTAACTCACAAGTCGCAAATTTAAATTCCACTGCGTCAGCTTGTGCGGGTCGACGTCGAGCTGCCAGCAGGCTTGCGGCGCTCGCTGCGGCGAGCCCTCCTCGCGCTTACCGCCCTCTGTTGCGAACATATATGTCGTCGTGTACAAACTGACATTAGTGCGAGCTAGCGCGTGCATGGCACACGTACCCGAGTCTACGGCAGACAGCTGGTAGGTGGGCGGAGGGCCGCGCGCGCAGCCTCCACCGGCCGCGCGCTGGGTCTCCTGCTGCACCGCCTGCTGCACCTCGTGCTGCCTGCGGGCGAGAGAGCGATCCTTTTCAATACACTGTTGTCAGTCAGTAATCTTAAAAGCAGTTTGTCAATTAGGAAAATAATCCGTTTTTACATTTTTTTTTGACTTTCCTGCAAGCTAATGTATAAATGCTATATTATGCAAATGTTTTATAGGCTTTACGGCATGAACACTCCAGCGTTGACACAGGGGGCCACGCAGGTTGCGGGACGAGCAGTTTGTGATCCCCTGGGGGATCGAAGAGGGCGCCAAAAAGAGACTCACTGAAGGTAGTCCGTGAGCGTGCGCTGATCCGCGATGAAACGGTCGTGTGCGGGCGGCTGAGGTGCGTGCTGCGGAGCGGCGGGCGACGGCGGGCTGGGCGGCGCAGCGCCCCGCCAGCGCAGCGGCGACAGTGATAGCTGCGTATCCGCAAGCTCGGAGCCCGCAGTGCTGCCGCCGCTCGCCTCAGCCTCGCTCGACTCCGAGAGCACCAGCGATGAATCTGACCAAATAGCGCCACTAACTTCATAAGAGCAGTGGACATTTTTCCCATGTTTAGGAACATAGACTTACAAAATTCTTTACATCAGTTATTTATCCTATCCACATAAACACAACACAGTAAAGATTCAGATAACAAAAAACGTTAGATCTTGTTACCAAAAGCTATGTTCGTTGCAATCGCCTATATGAGATATTATGAGTATGGTAGTCCCAACCACTGTGGAATGTGTATAGTG